>JAKOOJ010000004.1:76855000-77102500 GCA_022577455.1 Arizona elegans | reverse complement strand
AAATTGCTAATTAAAATTATTACCTAGTTTGGTCCATTAAATAAAACCCAGAATTAGATAACATTTAAAAAATCATTCACATGTTCGTATGTTTAGCCCCGCCTATTGGAACATCAGGGTCTTGAGGGCACGGCGGAAAGCACGGAGATCAGGGATATTCCGTATCTCCGGGGGCAGTTCATTCCAAAGGGTTGGAGCCCCCACAGAGAAGGCCCTCCCCCTGGGAGTCGCCAGTCGACATAATTTGACTGACGGTACCCTGAATAGTCCCTCCCTGTGAGAACGAACTGGTCAGTGGGAGGCTATTGGTGGCAAAAGACGGTCTCGTAGGTACCCAGGTCCTAAGCCATGGAGCGCTTTAAAGGAGATAACTAACACCTTGAAGACCACCGGGAGCCAGTGCAGCTCGCGTAGGAGAGGTGTTACATGGGCGTAACAAGCTGCGCCCATAATCACTCGCGCGGCTACGTTCTGGACCAGTTGGAGCCTCCAGGTGCTTTTCAAGGGGAGCCCCATGTAGAGAGCATTACAGTAGTCCATACGGGAGGTAACTAGGGCATGAGTGACCGTGCGCAAGACATCCCGATCCAGAAAGGGATGCAACTGGCGGATCAGGCGAACCTGATAAAAGGCACCCCTGGTCACGGCCGTCAAATGATCTTCTAAAGATAACCATGAATCCAGGAGGACACCCAAGTTGTGGGCCCTCTCTGTGGGGAGCAAGATCTCATCCCCTATTGTCAGTGATGGTACTAGCTGACTATACTGGGACGCCGGAAGCCACAGCCACTCGGTCTTGGAGGGGTTGAGTCTGAGCTTGTTTCTCTCCATCCAGATCCGCATGGCCTCCAGGCAACGGGACATCACAGCAAGGGCATCATTGGGGTGGTCTGGGGTGGAGATGTATAGCCGTGTGTCATCAGCATACTGATGAACACTCACCCCAAAACCACGGATGATCTCGCCTAGCAGTTTTACATAAATGTTGAACAGAAGGGGTGAGAGGACTGACCCTTGCGGCACCCCACATATAAGGTGCCTCGAGGTCGACCTCTGCCCGCCTGCCAACACAAACTGTGAACGGTCAGAGAGGAAGGAGGAGAACCACCGAAGCACGGTGCCCCCTATTCCTAACCCCTCCAGCCAGTGCAGTAAGATACCATGGTCGATGGTATCAAAAGCCGCTGAGAGATCTAATAGGACCAGGATAGAGGAGCAACCTCTGTCCCGAGCCCTCCAGAGATCATCCACCAATGCAACCAATGCCGTTTCCGTGCATTTTGATCTAAGTGAAAATCAGAGCGACTGAAAGCGGCTTGAAAAAATGGCGCCACTCCAGTGTTAACGAGCTGAGAGGGAAAGTGGTCTCGTAAAGCTATTTTAACAAGTTACAATGTTGCGCTGCTTGTAACAAACAAACAGGAGAAGAGGGAGAAAAAATCCTTTTTAAAATAAGCCTGAGCTCGCTTCAGCTTAATTCTACTTTCAATTTGATTAAACCTGGGGGACTTTTTTAGAGGACTTTGTGGTGCTGGAAAAGGAAAAAGGATCTCCTTTTTCAGAAAATCTAATCTACGTGGCAGAATGGCTTCTAAAAAACAGGAAGGCAAGGCAGCATGGGGGGGATCCCCCACTCACAAGCCTGAACAGCAGTTTTCTTCTGCTCAGCAGAGTCAGAAAAAAGATTTTGATTTTGAAAGTTTAAAAGAATTTATTACTCAGGCTTTGGATCATAATTTTCAAAAATCTCAACAGGAAATGGATGATAAATTCCAAAAATCTCAACAGGAAATTAAGCAGGAAATTATTGAAATGAAAAAGATGGTGAAAGAGAATTATGGCAAGGTGACTGATAAATTATCAAATGTGGTGTCTGGCTTGTCAGAAATTATTATTAAAGTGGACTCTAAATTGGAAGAATTTAAATCAGAAGTGAATGTCAAAATAAAGGATACTGATTTCAAAATTTCTGATGTGGATAATAAAATGCAAAGAGTTGAAAACGAAATTACGATGATGCAATTCCGGTCTATGGAATTTGCTATAAGAATCAGAGGTATTAAGGAGAATGACCGACAAGATTTGAGACAGGTTTGTGTTGATGCTTTGGCTGTGTTGTTAAAAATTAATTCTGAAGAGATTTTTTACAAAATAGACAAAATTTACAGAGTGAACTCGTGGGTGGCCAGACAAAGACAACTGCCTAGAGATGTGGTGATATATTTTACGGAAAGAAGAATGAGAAATGATATCTTGCAAAAATCTTTTCTTTCCTCTGTGCAAGTGGAGGGAACTCAAATTGGAATTTATAAAGAGCTACCGCCAAAGATGTTGAAAGATAGAAAAGACTTTAATTTTTTAGTAAATGATTTAAAAAAATTACAGATTCCATTTCGATGGGATGCTCCAACTGGTATAATTTTGAAGTACAATGGAGAAAGATATCAATTGAATACTGTTGAAAAGGCAGAATATTTCTATTATACTGTTTTTAAGGAGAGATCACCATCCCCACGTACATCTACTGTGTTGGAGATAAAGGAGAGTGATAAGGAGAAGCAATTTCAGCAAGAATTGGAAGAGCAACCTAAGCAGGTTGAATCAGAGCCAGTGGAAGTGCAGGGTGCTATAGGAGGTCTTCTGGAGGAGCCCCTGTTAGAACCTTCACCAATTTTGACTATAAGAGATGTGGCCTTGGACCTAGCACGTATGGCTGAAGCCAAAGACCAGCGTATAACTCGAGCAGTTTCTAAACAACTCAAAGAAAAACAACTACAGGAAAGAGCTAAGGCACAACAATATAAAAAAGGAGTCAAGAGTACTACACAAGAAAGTGAAGCCATGGGGGGAGCAAAGCCAAAGATCTTGGAAGATATCCGGCAATTCTGCTCGTCGCTTCAAAAAGGTATACATGACGGTTAAATTTTTATCTTGGAATGTGAATGGATTAAACTCACCACAGAAAAGGAAGAAGATATTTACATATTTGAGACAATTTAATAATGATATAATTTGCTTACAAGAAACTCATATTAGAGCACGAGATGAAAAATATTTGATAAATTCTAAATTAGGAATACATTTTATAGCTTCAAATTTGGAAAAAAAGAATGGTGTGGTTATTTACATAAATAAAAGATTATCAGCTAAAATTATAGAAGCAGATGAAGGTGGTAGATTTATAGCAATTGAATTGCACACTGTACATGGCCAAATTCTTGTGAATGGAATTCATGCTCCTAACCAACAACAGGATCATTTTTATAAAATTTTGCATTCTAAAATATTGCAATGGGATTACAGATCTATTTTGATTATGGGAGATTGGAATGGAGTAATTGATTCCAAATTAGATAAAAAGAGTTTGGCGAAGTCAAGGATCAGACTACCACATACTTTTTTTGATATGAAAGAAGATTTGGAATTAAAAGATGTATGGAGAATACATAATTCGAAAGACTTGGACTATACTTTTTTTTCTGATAGGCATAGATCTTTTTCTAGGATTGCTTTTATTTTACTATCAAATGATTTACTTGTTAAAACAAAAAGAACTAAGATTTTTCCAAGAACTTTATCTGATCATAGTCCAGTATGGATAGAAATTGAGACTGGAAAGACTGAGAGAAGATCATGGAGATTAAATGAAAATTTGTTTAGATATGAAAACAACATAACAGAACTTAAAAAACAGATTAAAGAATTTTTTGAAATAAATTTGAACAAGGGTACCCCAATCGAAATTGTGTGGGATGCGAGCAAAGCGTATATGCGAGGGGTACTCATTCATATGAACTCTAAACACAAACTGAATTGACAAAAGAAAAGATTTGAACTGGAAGTAGAAATAAAGAATAAAGAACAGTTACTTATTAAAAATCCAACAGACGAAAGAATAAGTGGTGCTATAAAACTTTTGAAAGATCAATTCCAAATGTTTATGGCGGAACAAGCTGCAACAAATTTACAATATGCGAAGCATAATACATTTTGCAATGCCAATAAACCGGGCAGATGGTTGGCTTATACATTAAGAAAGAAGCAGAGTATGCGGACTATTGATAGTATTGATATTGGAGGGAAAGAAATTTTTCAACAAAAATTAATTAAAGAAGCTTTTGTAGATTATTACACCAAACTATATGCTAAAGATGACATACAGAATGGACTTATAGAAAAATACTTAGAAAATAAAAGAGTTACAAAAATTACTAACCAACAAAAGGAAAGAATGAATCATCCTATAACAGCTGAGGAGATAATTGCAGCAATTAAACAATTGAAAACAGCTAAAGCTCCCGGAACTGACGGCTTGACTGCAGTGTATTATAAAACTTTGCAAGCAGAAATGGTGGAACAACTTAGAGACTTGTTTTGTAATATACAACAAGGGGGTAAAATACCGCCATCATGGAAAACAGCTTATATTTCTTTGATACCAAAAGAGCAAGTAGGTCCTAAAAAACCTGAGAACTATAGACCAATATCTCTCCTGAATAATGATTACAAAATTTATGCAAAAGTATTATCCAACAGGTTGATGCCAGTAATTCAAGAGGTGATTCATGACGATCAAGCGGGATTTATAGAAGGCAGATATATGAAGGACAATGTAAGGCAAGTTATAGATTTATTGGAATATCTTGAGGAGAATAAACAGATCCCTGCAGTGCTGGTTTTCCTGGATGCGGAGAAGGCCTTTGATAGAGTTGACTGGAATTTTCTATTAAAGACTTTAAAAAAGATGGACTTTGGGGATCAATTTATACAGGCGGTTTCAGCAATTTATCAAGAACAAAAGGCACAGATTATTATTAATGGAAGCTTGACAACAGATTTTAATATTGAGAAAGGAACAAGACAAGGTTGTCTGTTATCCCCATTGTTATTTATTTTAACACTAGAAGTCTTGTTGAATGTAATACGGGATTCGAGCACCTTGAAAGGAATAGAGATTAGGCAAGAGAACTACAGAATAAGGGCATTTGCAGATGATCTGGTTGTTACCCTAATACAGCCGATGGAATCAATAATCCAGATGAAAGACATTATAAAAGACAATGGTATAGTATCAGGATTTAGATTGAATCAGAAAAAAACTAAGATGATAGTTAAAAATATGACACAAGATCGAAAATACGAACTTGAAAGGAGGGCAGGTTTTGAGATTGTACCAAAGGTTAAATATCTAGGAGTTCAGGTTGCAGAATCAAATATGAAACTGTTTCAAAATAATTATGAGGTGTTGTGGCGAGATGTTCAGAAAGATATGGAGACTTGGAAAAAACTGCAGCTGTCTTTACTTGGAAGAATAGCAGCAGTTAAGATGAACATTTTGCCAAGATTTCTTTTTTTGTTTCAAATGATTCCGGTGCTTAAAAGTGATAAACAATTGAAAGAATGGCAAAGAGGACTGAATAAGTTTGTCTGGAACGAGAGTGAAACTGAAAATTATGCAAGACGTTCCAGAAAGGGGAGGTCTTAAACTTCCAAACCTACAGTTATATTATGAAGCAGCAGCCTTGACTCAAGCAAGCAATTGGTTTGGAAGGAAAAAGACTGGAATATTGAATATAGAAAGTTTTGACCTTGAATTTGGATGGCATGCTTACTTATTTTATGAAGATAAAGTGGATAAAGTATAAAAGCCAAATACTTAGAGATTCCTTGATGAGAGTTTGGAAGAAGCACCGATTCAAATGGGATTATAAAATACCGTTATGGCTGGATCTTGGTCATATTATGTGGAATACAAATATAATGTCACTGGGGGGGGGGGTTATATAAAGAAGTTCTTTTTACAAATGCGGGCAGATGGCAACTGAAGACATTAGAGACACTGTTGGATGAAGGGATTAATCTAACTTGGTTACAGTATAATCAACTTCAACTGAGATGGAAAGAGGACCAAAAAACTGGTATTATGTTGCATGAGGAAGAATTGGTTAGACATATAAAAGAGAAAGGTCCAATGCATATTAAAAGGCTATACAATGTTTTGTTAGAAAGGGATTCAGAAACTGAATTGGTTAAAGATTGTATGATTAAGTGGGCACAAAATTTTGCAGAACCAGTGATGTTGGAAACATGGGAAAAAATATGGGTTCAGAATGTTAAATTTACACAATCGCAGAATTTGAGGGAAAATTTTTATAAAATGTTTTATAGATGGCATCTAGATCCCAAGAAATTGTCGTGTATGTACCCTAATGTTCAGCCAAAATGTTGGAGATGTGATTGTTTAGATGCCACATATTATCATGTTTGGTGGTCCTGTAAGAAAGTTAAGGCTTTTTGGATAAAAATATGGTGGGTTATGCAGAATGTTTTGAAGAAAAAAATTCAATTTTCTCCACAATTGTTTTTACTGGGTATAGTAAAGGGTTTTACATTGGATGAAACTAAGTTGATATTGTATATGATAACAGCAGCGAGATTATTGATAGGTAAATACTGGAAAAATGAAGCTTTGCCCACTATTGAAGAATGGACTTTGAAGATGGTTAGCTTTGTAGAGATGGCGAAGATTTCAGCATATCTAAAAGATCGCTCACAAGAGACTTATGAATGGGAATGGAAAAAATGGATAGATTATGTGCAGAACAAATATCAAACTAGGAAGTATCAAATAGCTTTTCATTGAAAGTATTATATAAAAATAGAAATATTTGAATTTTGTGAAGATGAAAAATTATATGGGGGTTTGAGGGGTTCAGGTTTTATAAAAAGGGGATTTTGATGGGAATATATTCTGTGGAAGTCAGGGGGGAGGGTTAGGGGGGTTGGGAGGGTTAGGTTGGGGAGTATGGGGTGGGTTGGGGGGAAAAATGGGGTGAAAATGTAATTGTAAAACTTTTGCAATAAAAAAAAAAAGCCGCTGAGAGATCTAATAGGACCAGGATAGAGGAGCAACCTCTGTCCCGAGCCCTCCAGAGATCATCCACCAACACGACCAATGCCGTTTCCGTGCTGTATCGTGACCTGAAGCCTGACTGGAACGGATCCAGATAGACAACTTCATCCAAGTATCGGGGTAGTTCTCGCGCCACCACACTCTCAACAACCTTCGCAACAAAGCGAAGATTGGAGACTGGACGATAATTTGATAATATAGCCGGGTCCAGGGAAGGCTTCTTGAGGAGGGGCTTCACAACCGCCTCTTTCAAGGTGGCGGGAAAGATACCCTCACTCAGAGAAGCATTTATAATCCCCTGGAGCCAGCCTCGTGTAACCTCCCGGGAGGCCAGTACCAACCAGGAGGGACACGGGTCCAATAAACATGTGGCAGCGTTAAGCTTGCCCAGAATCCTGTCCACGTCCTCAGGAGCCACAAAGTCAAACTCTTCCCAGATAACACTCTCAAGACCTGCCCCCGTCTCCTCCCCTGGATCTACCCAATCGGAGTCCAGGCCTTCCCGAATCTGAGCGACTTTATCATTCAGGAATTGTACAAAATCCTCAGCTCGACCCTTTAAGGGATCTTCCCATACCCCCACCTGAAGTAGGGAGCGGGTCACCCTAAACAGCGCAGCTGGGCGGTTCTCTGCAGATGCAATAAGAGCAGAAAAGTAGCTAGACTTTGCTGCTCTTATCGCCACTAGGTAGGTCTTAATATAAGATCTCACCTGTGTTCGGTCAGATTCAGATCGGCTTGTCCTCCAATCACTCTCCAGGTGTCCTTTTCCGACGCTTCATCTCTCTCAGCTCCTCGGAAAACCAAGGAGCTAGACGAGATCGGCATCGGGTCAGAGGCCGCAAAGGCACAACGCGATCCAAGGCCCCAGTAGCTGCCCTGTCCCAGGCAACCACCAGGTCCTCAGTCGAGTTGTGAGCCAGAGTCTCAGGAAATGGCCCAAGCTCCATCAGGAACCTTTCAGGGTCCATCAGGCGCCTGGGACGGAACCATTTGGTTGGTTCCATCTCCCTGCGGTGGGTGGAAGTGACTTGAAAGTCCATGTGAAGGAGAGAATGATCAGACCATGACAAGGGTTTGATGTCTATATCCCCTATTTTTAGATCATTCAGCCACTGATCAGAGACAAAAATCAAGTCCAGAGTGTGATTCCCCAAGTGGGTGGAGCCTTGAACTACCTGGTCAGGTCCATGGCCGTCATGGAAGCCATGAATTCCCAAGCCATCTCCAACATCTCACCAGTGGATGGCAGGTTAAAATCCCCCATAACAATAAGTCTGGGGGTTTCCACCGCCACCCCGGCTATAATGTCGAGCAGCTCAGGCAGGACCGCTGTTACGTGGCAGGGAGCCAGGTATGCAATCAGTAGGCCCATCTGAATCCCCCGACCCCACTTCACAAGGAGGGACTCACATCCGGCTATCTAAGGAACAGTGGCTCCCTCAGGCAAAGACTTTCTCTAATGATTGCTGCCACTACCCCACCCCTTCCCTGAGTCCTTGGCTGATGGAATGCACGGAAACCTGGCAGGCACATTTCCACAAGGGGAACTCCTCCTTCCTGGCCTAACCAGGTCTCCGTAATCCCTGCCAGGTCAGCACCCCCCTCTGAAATAAGACCATGAATGAGGGGGGCTTTATTTACCACTGACCTGGCATTACATAACATCAGCCGTAGACCCAGGGTCTGAGACTCTGAACAACCTGGGAAACGAGCAGTGCTTTGGGGGTCGGAGTGAGCAATCGCTCGTAAACAATGAGTGCGCACTCCCGAAACATAATATGGCCCCCTGCAGCCGTCATATCTGCCCCTCCCATTTACTATATTAATGCCCATCGCTTCATACCCCTGCAGCCTTGTCAGATTTCTGTCCCCATCCTCCCCACCATGATTATCAGATCCATTACCCCTTTCAGTGGATTTATGGATCCCCCCAGATCCATTCCCACAATCCCTCCCAGAACCCCTTAAAATAGAACTTAAAGATTTATCTAAAAACCCCCAAAGCCGTCAATTTTTTGCAAACCACCTCTCAGGGTTCCAAAACCCATCCTCAAGGGCGGCCCTTGATAACTGAGAGGGCCAGACATGCGAGGGGGGGAATCTCGCAGTGCAAGGAGCTCCGCAGTTGAATACATCAAAGATAGGAGCGAGTTGAAGGAGATGAAGGATCATTTTCTTCTAAGAGTGTTAGAGATAGTTAAGACAGGTAATTTAAAATAAGGGAGGAAATAGATGTAAAAGGGAGACCAGTATGTTACAAATGTCAATACATCGGAACATCATCGCCCTCTCACGACGATGAGAAGTCTTGTGGTTGTAGTAAGTCCATCCAAAGGAGGTGGGGATAGAGGTCTCAAAGGGACGTCCTCTCACAGCGACCAAACCATTTGAAACAAACAAAGAGAAGGTGGTCTATCTCCCCATAATCCAAGACTCTTGATGTCTGTATCTCCTCCAGTCCTGATACCAGCGATGGCCGAGGATTAGATCAAAAAAATAAGGCAGAGCCACTGGACAAAGTATTTAGGGTTAAATAATCAGGGTAATCTTGGGGAATAGGTGGTAAATAAAGCTGCAGATCAATCTAAGTTTGCAAGTTAACGCTGAGTGGTCGTAATAGATCTAGATCTGATAAAGGAGAGAGGGACAGTTGAGGGGGAGAGTAAGTCATCATCTCCTGTTTGTAATCCTCAGTCCCTATCCATCACCTTGCTCAGGCTACTTAGTTCAATTAGTTTAATAAGTCCTCAGAGTTTCAAGAAAGAGGAGTGCAACAGATCCCTAGAGGTTGAAGGGATCCTAACATTTATAGCCTTTGCAACATTGCCCTCTCCTCTATTAACAATGAGGGCTTCCTTGCAGCCTCCTGGTGTTGCCGTCGCCGTCGCTGCCATTAGCGCCATTCCCCTCGCCATTGTGGTAACCCCCCTTGCCATAGACATCATCGCCACCGTGTTGCTACATGCAGCGCCTATTAGCCCAGGCATCATTATCAACACCCTAACCGGAGTCGCTGTTGCCACCGTCTCGCCAACCATTTCATCAGCTGTATTAGACTCAGTGGTTGACCCGGTCATGACAGCCAGGCTTTGATGTTGACATTCTCCCCATCGCCCTCAGTCTTTTTACTGACAAACAGCTGATCTTCGGGCTCGGCTCGTGTTTTATCCTTGGGCTCCATCCACAGCTCTATTGAGCCGAAAATACCTCAGCTTGCTGGGAGGGGGGTCTGTGGATGGTTAATTGACCCCCACACTCTTGAAAATGTCAAAACATCTCCCTCCTAGCCTCGGAGTTTCAGCTCTGAGCTGCCATTTTGTTTTGCAACTGTCAACGGAATATATAATGAGCAATGACTGCACCAATTCAGAACTTTTTACTTGAAAATCTAAAATTATACAGATAATTTCCTGAAGGCCTGTAAACAACATTTTTCAGGCAATTCTGCTTAGGCTTAAAGAAACACAAGGAGAATCAGCAGAACCAATTAAAGATAAGAGAGATAAGATGTCAAAACAGAAGACCACCAAAGAACTGAGGTTTCCAAAAAGAGGTGTGCCGTATCTTTTGTATGTATTCAGACTAACACTAGACTGAAAACAAGCATGTGAATTTTCTAGTATATTGGCTGCTTTCTAGTGACCATATGGATTTTTTCAGCCTAGAAATGATATGCCAAAAAGAAACTGGAATGAACCAAGTGGTAATAAAGATGTATCATAGTTAATTCTTTTTGTTTGATTGAAAAATCCTTTTGACACAGGATTTCTACTAAACAAAATTAAAAATTGATTTGGGTGCTAATAATATGTGCTTACAATGAAAGAGGCAAAGTGTCCTTCCATTTTTTGTGCATTAAAGTAGCAATAGCAATAGCATTTAGACTTATATACCCTTTTATAGTGCTTTACAGCCCTCACTAGGTGGTTTACAAAATCAGCATATTATCCCCAACAATTTGGGTCTTCATTTTACCCACCTCAGAAGGATGGGAGGCTGAGTCAACCTTGGGAAGGCTGAGTCAACCTATATATTGACGGCAGCAAGTAATCTTGCTACTGTCGATATATATAACATAAAATTTCCAAACTTTGACTCCCACAATGGATGAATGGCTGCAAAAGTTGATGAAGTTAGCAGGTATGGCTAAAGTGACTGCTTTGATCAAAGAAAAAAAAAACCACAATTACTTTTGTTTCTACTTGGAAATAACTTCTGGACTTTGTGCTTGAGGTGAAAAAAAATTCAACTTTCATTTTGGATTTTACCATTCATTTGAGGGAAAATCTGGATAAATCATTTCAACTGTAGGACTCCCTTAACAATTAGCAGTGAAGAGTTCATAGCAAGACACTCTGTAAATGTGGATGCATTTCTCAAAGTGCATTTTACTTCTTTCAATTCAAAGAGCAGTTTGAAAAGAAAGGAAAAAGAAAGACTTCTTACTGAATCTTGAATGCAAGCAAGTTAAGATGGGGAAGCCTGCCCCTCAAGTAACTTATTCTCAAATGATTTCATATTTTACAAATAATAAATATGTTCTGTTTACTGTGGAGAAAATTTAAGTCCTGTAGCAGAAGCATTTTTCAGTTATCTATAATGTATTCAAAATACAGATAAAAAGAGAAGGCTGTTTATGCAACACAAAAAGAAAAAAACGAAAAAACATAGAAAAACAACATAGCAAAATTTTTTCACTAATAACAGCTTTTCTATATTGGTATCTCTTTCATAACGTACATATTTACAAAAAAATTTATGCGCTTTCGAACTGCTAGGTTGGCAGAAGCTAGGACAAATAATGGGAGCTCACCTTTCGATCAACAAGCTCAGCGTCTTAGCCACTGAGCCACCGCATCCCTGAAAGAGAGTATACAAATTCCTAAAATGTTAATGAGATAACATTGAGCAAATCTAAGATTTAACAAGTTTGGAACTTCTTGCTGTAACAATCAGAATGAAGTTTATTCTATAACAGGGGAGCTACAAATGAGCTAGATAATCAATTTGCAGTTAATATCTTAGATAGGGTGAAGGATCCTTCTGACAGAAGGCTCCTTCTGCCTCCCTTGGCAGAAGCGATAATGCCTGGATCTTTAAGGAAAGAACCACTTATATGATAAGAAGTCCTGATGATTGCCTTCCTCATTTAATAGTTATCACTTCATTTTGATATATCTGGCATGAAGAGCTGACATGGATAAACAGAACAAATGGGAATGGGAAGTGTATGATTTAGTCTCCTGTTACCTCTTTGGTTATTTACACTCATTGTAAAAAATCAAAATTTAGCATGGAAGCTGCCTGAGTACCCTTTCAGAGACAGAAAGTGGGGTATAAATCAAATAAATTATAATAATAAAACACTACTTCTGTCACATCCAAATACATGATAATATAATTACAATATATGATTGGGAAACTTTGTTCTGCTTTTTGTGAGGGAGAGGAGAATCAAAATGATCCGTAGAATAGCACGATACATGCAGTCTTGTATTTTTCTGGATTCCTGGAGGAAAACAATACCAAATAAACATTGATATGGTCCTCTGAGCTTCTGACATCACATCTAAATTGAGGATATGTGGTTCATTATTCACATAGATGGTTTCCCATTAGTACTAGTATGAGCAAAGCATATTAGTTAAAGTCAATATTGTTATAAAGATGATGGTAATTCCTTAAGCTTTGACCCTGTTAGTGGAAAGGCAACCAAAAATCTGGCTTTACTCATTTACAAATCTACTCAGGAGCTACTAAATTAGTGTGACACTAATGTTTTAACAGGATACTCCTGGTCTAAATCATGTTTCTCATATTAACCTATTGAAGACTTGGGGCCTGTCTATAGAGTTGTAAGGATTTTTCATATGATATATGTGATACTCACTGACTTCTCTGAGATGTTTATCAGCTATCCCAGGAAAGAACATTCTGAATAATCCAGGACTAAATGCAAAAGTATGAGGCTGGCAAGGAAAAAAAAGGTTACCATAATGAAGATACTTATAGCAAATTACTTAGAATAGCATATACCATGGTTAGAAGGAGTTTTAATTTTTAAAATTAAGTTTCTAAATTCTAATCAGGACTACAGATCTAGGATAGAAAACCCAGTAACCAAGCAAAATAATGCATTTCATTATTAAAGGAGATGAAATTCAAGTTTTGCCCTGCTCTTTGTCTAGTGGGTGGCAAAATAAAGTGAGTTTGACAGATTTTGGAAAAAGTGAAACAAGATTAAAGCTATTTAATAGGTGGATGGGAGACTACTGAAAAATACACTTATGTGCTAGATCCCAGAAGAAAGCAATGCGTATCAAAAATGTTTCCTAGAAAACTACATGAATATGACTATGGAATTATAGAGAGTCAAATTTACAAGAGCCTTTATATTTTTTTAATAAACTAAATCACATTTTAATTTTCCCCAATCTGCCTACAATATATTGGAATGAAATAATGTTATGTAGTTTGCAGGTACTGGATGCATTTACTTTGCTTTCTTGTTGTCCCAATGTAACCATTAGAAAAAATTTCATGTTGTGAAAGCTACTATTTTTTCCCCTGTCCTGTTTTGCCAGTCTAAATATAGTAAGTCGAGAGATTGTTCTAAGGAAGAATGTTACATTTTAAAAGTCATTCAAGACAGCAAAGTTATGCTCATTCTCTTTTATACTAACAAACCTAATGCTTACAAGGCTTATCGGGCAGTCTCTGCAATGTCTGCATCTCTTCACTAATTTCAACAAACTGTCCTCAAGAGTGAGAAGATTAGCCAGTGTATATGTTTATTCTCTATGGAATTATAGCCATGTTCCTGTCAAGTGAGTGAGATATGGAAATAAAATCTTGTTTGTCTTTCTTCTTCACCCAGTTCTTGCAGCAATTGAAAGAAATTTCAAGCAATTTAATATATATAAGCACAAAGCCTACTTCCTAGACAGAAAGTATTGTTAGATTCAAGATGGTAACTGCAGCAATTTTGAATTTTGAGGATTCAGAGATGCCCCAGAAAAAACAAATCTCCAGAATCCATGTGAATTCCAGCATTCCAATTCTGAATAAGAAAGGTTCAAACATCCATACAGTATATGCATTCTATTTTATCTAGAACTCCTCTAAGAGCTAAACTTGCAAAATTTGTGCAAATGAAATATGTTTAAATACTTCACTTTCACTTACACAATTCATATTTTTTTGTTAGTCATCATGTGGATTGAGCCATGGAAGATTTTGGAGGTCTTCTCACAGCAAATTGTTTTGACAAGCTTTGCACACATGTTTTTGTATATATTTTTATAGCCATATTTATTTTAAACAGGAAAAAAAAACCCTGAAATTCTTTGGAAGTCAAATTTCATGATTCATAATTGCTTCCTAAATCCCTGGGGCATTATAATATGTGAATAGTTAAATATATCTTTATTCTTATTCTTATTACTATTGTAATGATTTTATTATTTATAAATTACCTTTATTATTTATTATTTATAAATTACCTTTGATGACTCACATTGCTATGAAATCTATAAGCCAGTGATGGCTAACCTTTTGCGGACTGAGTGCCCAAAGCAGAAGCCCACGCGAATGCGTGTGCGCCCGAACCCTCAAAATGCCATGCGCTCACGGTACCCCGCACATGCCCTGCCCTCCATGCATGTGTGGCAGGAGGTGCTCACCCAAAGACCAGCTGGCCGGCAGGAGGTGCTCACGCATGTGTGGCGAAGCTGAACTGAGGTGACGACTCGCATGCCCACAGAAAGAGCGCTGCATGCCACCTCTGGCACACGTGCCATAGGTTAGCCATCACGGCTATAAGCACTAGAAACAGATCAATTTTTGGTAAGTTAATTATCTATGAGCTACATATTGAGCAAGAGTCTATAAAAATTGAAAACTGGACATATTTAGGCAGTTGCATGCAAACTGCTAAACTGGAAGTCTTGGGCATCTCATACAATTTATAATGAAATAAAATTCATTCATTCACACAAAGATTTATATACTATCTTATTTCAAATAATTCTAGATTGTAAATTGTCAAACATTACACCTTAAAGCAGCGGTTCTCAACCTGGGGGTCACGACCCCTTTGGGGGTCGAACGGCCATTTCACGGGGGTCGCCAAAGCCCTCTCTCACCCCCCCTCCCCATGCCTTCACTCACCCTCTGCCTCTGCTGGATCGCCCGGTCGCCGTTCGCTTACCCCGCCCACTCCCAATCTATTGCCGCTCCGGAGTCCCAGCTGATGGCTAGAGGGGAAAAAAACTGTTTAAATTCTTGCCGCGGGGCTTCAAAGAGCCGCCCTACTCTCAACTGTTTTGCGGAGGGCTCTGTTGCTAGCTGGATGCAAAGAGGTAAATTCCTGGAGCAGATTTCCCCCCTAGCTATGCTCAAAAAGCAAAATTGAAAGTAAGCAGGGTCTTGGCTGCAACATGACAAAATGAGGCAGAGAGATTTCTTTTTCTTTTTCCTCACCAAAAAAGGTAGGTGCAAACTGCAAACAATGGGAAATTTAGGGCAAAAGAGGAGGTTCAAGATTTTAAAACACAGAAGAAAAAAAGCTCTATTTAACTAGGGAATTGTAATAATTGAGATACTATTAATTGCATATTGTGTTGAAAGCAGAAATGGTTAAGTTGTGGTTTGGAGGAATATGGGGGGAAATTATTTGGTTTATTATTATTGGTAAATATAATTAATTGATTTGTAAGAAATTGGATTGCATGGAAATAATTGGAATATTCATGTTCATATTGATTAATATACAAAAAAGGTAGTTATATAACTAATGGATTTATATTAAAATGTTGAATTTGTATTAAACAACTGTATTATATAATTAACCAATGTGAGGATGGATATAAAAATAGATGACAATGGGAAGGGGTATAATATAGAATAGAAGGGAAAAAATGAATTTGATTAAGATTAGAGATGAGGATGAAGGGTAATATTGGTTTTTTAAAAAAATAGATGAGGAATAAATATGGTAAAAAGGAAATATAAAAATTGTAAATTTAATTGAAATGACTAAATACTGTGTTGGAAGAAATATCCTTCTGGGTTCTGCTCCAAGTGGGGAAAAAGACACTGGAAACATGGAGACTGCTTGGAAAGATTGTTTAATGGTGGACAGGATCACATGGCTTGATGGGGCCCATTGTGTTAGTTTCTGTTGCTATTGTGTTGCAAATGTCCTTTGACAAAGGATTGAGTTTCTGCCTCTGGCCCATTAACAAAAGGTGGGGGGCAGGAAGGTGGGAGCTGCTTTGTCTGTAAAATATGCTTCTCCATTTCTCATATAGGAAAATATAATATTCTGCCTTTTTAATATTTCCCCAAATATTTCATTCTTCTAGGAAAGTGGTGGGTGCTAACCTCCTACAACTGTTTAAATTTGTGGACCGGCCAAATACTCTGTTCAAAGAAAATACGTTGTATGTTTGTATGTGTGTTTCTTTCTCCTTCTCCTCCTCTCTTCCTCCCTCTCTTACCTTCATTCCTACTCTAATTTCCCTTCCCTTCCTTCATCCCTTTCTATTGCTGTATCCTTTTATGCATATGGACTACTCAGAGGGCTGAAAAGGTTATTTTTGACTGGTCCTCGCACTTTTGACCAGTCCTCGAACTTACGACTGTCCTCACAATTTACATTTTTGCCCTATCTTGTCACCATGGTGAAGAGAAGCAGTTGTGAAATGAGTGACACGGTTGTTAAGAATGGTACAATGGGCATAAATAATGATAACTGCGAAGACCTGTCAAAAGTGTGAGGACCTGTCAGAAATCACATTTTTCAGCCCTCTGGGTAGTCCTTTTGTGCACAGGGACTACTCAGAGGGCTGAAAAAGTTATTTTTGACTGGTCCTCACACTTTTCACCAGCCCTCGAATTTACGACTGTCCTCACATTTTACGTTTTTTGCCCTATCTTATACCATGTTGAAGAGAAGCAGTTGTGAAATGAGTGACATGGTTGTTAAGAATGCTGCACAGGCATAAATGTGAGGATGGTCATAAGTGTGAGGACCAGTCAAAAGTGCGAGGACCTGTCAAATGACTTTTTTCAGCCCTCTGAGTAGTCCCTATACACATAGCCATGGCCACTCGGTCACATGACCAGCTAGCCACGCCCACTCAGTCACATGACCTCCAAGCCATGCCCACAAAATAAGCCACACCCACAGAACCGGTAGTAAAAAAAATTAGAACCCACCCCTGGTTGGGGGTCACCACAACATGAGGAACTGTATTAAAGGGTCGCGGCATTAGGAAGGTTGAGAACCACTGCCTTAAAGTAACCTTCCAAAATTTTGTGTCTTTCAGATGTGTTCAACTTTAATTGTTGGAATTACCAATCAGTATACCTGATACCAAGTTGGAAAAAACTAGGACTATTAGAACTGCCCTGTAAACAATTTAGACAGCAGCAAAACATGATAATTTTCTGGAGGTTTTTGTTCTAATGAAATGATATCTGGATTTTGATACCCTGGAGAAGACAGCACTGAAATCTATGTTTTGGATCTTAGAGTAAGAAAGGCCTTCAATTCAGCCATTAATAGATACATCACTTAGAGCCTTTGCAGTAAGGTGGTTTATGAATCTCCTAGATTCATCTGCTAGATTAAATATACTGAATATCATTACAACTTGTGGAGTTCTTGGTGCTCTCTGAGTTTGGTTGTTTGCTCACGAACGTTTCACTGCCTGATTAGATAACATCATCAGTGATAGTGACAGGGGTGAAATGCTCCTGGTTCAGACCGGATCGGGCGATCCGGTAGCAATGACGGCAGGTAGTTTGGAGAACTGGTAGCAAAAATCCCTGGCCCCCTCCCCGCCCATGCCTACCCAATCACCCAGTCCCCACTTGCCCACTTGGCAGCTTGCTGCTTCTTTCAGGCTCACTTGCTTTTCCTGCCTTGCTTCGGCTGCTGCAATCAATTGCATCAGCTAGCAACTGAATCTGCTTGCCTGCAATCAATCCAATTGGTGAGCAACTCAATCTGCCTGCCTTGTGCCTTCAATTTGGTAAGTAACTGGGTTTTTTGGGGGATGGGGGAGCTTTAAACAAATAGTTAATTGGGTTTTTTTTTAGGAGTTTTATTTTATTTATTTTTTTAGACATAGCAATTTAAAGTTAAGGAAGTTTTAAATTTAGCTACTTTTATCTAAAAATATAAATAAAATAAAATAATAAAATAAAACATTTGTGCAGCTTTCTGAGATTTGGTGTGTTTCTGTAGTGTTTCACTTTTTTTTATTTTTTTATTATTTATTATTATTGGCCACGCCCACCTGGTCACCTGACAACTAAGCCATGCCCACAGAACCGGTAGGGAAAAATTTTATTTTTTTTATTTTTCTAAAATATTATTTTATTAGTTTTAAAAGTAAACAATGGACATTGCTCAATGTCTCTGGTTTCTAACATTTACATTAAAATCAAGTTAATAAGTAATCTATTCTTTGCTCTATATACAAATTTACATATCTCCTACTTCATTATATATCAAGTATACAGTATTTTACTTCCTAACCAACTATGCATGTATTTAATAAACCAATATTACATTCACAAGTTCAATATACATTGATATATTAATATACATTGATATTTCCATTTCCAGACATTCGTTATCCCTTGTTTTTTGGCATTCTTCCTCTTATCTAACCAATTATAACATTTATTCCAGACTTCATAGTATGTTGATTCACTTTTGTCTTTGAGTTCTAAAGTAAATCTGTCCATCTCTGCACAGCTATAAATTTTGTGTAATACTTTTCTTCTGAGGATATTTCTTTACACTTCCATTTTTGAGCAAATGCTAGTCTTGCCGCGGTAAGTATATGCAATATTAAATAGGTTACATTTTTGTCATATTTGCCATCTGTCATGCCCAGTAAGAAAAATTCCCGCTTAACTTCTTTCTTTTTTTTTATTGGCTTTTATTGTAATATATAATAATACAATTCAACATTTTTCAGTTCTGTGGTGTTCATACATATATATATATTGTTTACATGGTATTACATCTTTACTTAGTTATAATTCAAAAAATAATAATACTCAATTCTTTTTTGATTATTATTAATTTGTCATTATACCCCCTCATACTTTACTTTTTGTTTCTTTCCTCCATCCACTTATACCACATTTCCCACTCCGTGTAATATTCTGTATTCTCTCTTTCATTTATCTCAAGGGTTAGCTTATTCATCTCGGCACACTCTAGTATTTTTCTGATTACATGTTCTTTAGAAAAATTCCCGCTTAACTTCTATTTTAAACATTAACATCTCTTCTAACCAGCTCCTTATTTGCTGCCAGAAACTTTTGGCTTTTAGCACTCCCACCACATATGGTAATATGACCCTAGTTCCACCTCACATTTCCAATAAATTGGGGAGTATTTTTTATTAATTCTTGCCAATCTTGTGGGTGGGAAGTGCCACCTTTGAAACATTTTATACAGGTTTTCTTTATGAGAAGCCGCCAGTGTGATTTTGATATTTTTTTCCCACAGATTTTGCCAATTGTCCAAATCGATATTGTATCCAAAACATCTACTCCAAATTATCAACATCTCTTTAACTTGTTCTTCAAGCATATCTTGTTCTAATAAATAGTGGTACAGTTTTTTTTATGGCCTTTCCCTCTGTGCTTAGTAAAATTTTATCCAGTTCTGATGATTCTAATTTTATATCCCCCTCTTTTTTATCCGTTGTAAATTTGGATTGTATTTGTAGGTATATCCACCATTCTAATTCAATTCCTTCTTTCTTTAACTTCTTCCTTGATTTTAATTCCCCTTTCACGTTTAATAATTCATTATATGTAATAGCCCCTCCCATTTTGAGAAGATTAGGATGTGTGAGCATTTCTACTGTCGCTATCCAATTGGGGATGTCTATATAGTTACTTCTTTTGGTTTTAATCCAAATAGTGCCCTCCTAATATAATGCCTTTGGAAGTACTGGTGAACCTTATACTTCTCTTCCTAGATGATAGCGTGCCACCCTATTTGAAGTTCATGTCCTTCTAGTGTCAACAGTCTTCTATGTTTGATGTGTAACCAATCACTTAAGCAAACCAGGGCTGCTGCTTGCCGATATTTTTCCCAATTTGGAAAACCAAATCCTCCTCTTTCTTTTTCATCTTGTAATAATTTTAATTTAATTCTTGGCTTTTTGCCCTGCCATATAAATTTTGCTATAATTCTGTTCAAATCTGTAAAGAAATCTTTTTTGAGTTGGATTGGTATACATTGAAATAAATATAAAATTTTGGGTAGCATGTTCATCTTAATCGTAGCAACCCTCCCCATAAAGGAGAGTTGCAATCTTCCCCATATTTTTAAATCAATTTTAATTTGCTCAATTTTACTCTTTAAGCATCACGCATCTTGATGTCAATTGAATCCCTAGATATCTAATTTTTTTAAAACTATCTGAATATCAATTTTTTCCTCTATATCTCTTTTTCGCTCCTCTGTCATGTTTTTTACTAACATTTTTGTTTTGTCCTTATTTAGCTTTAAGTCGGCTACCTCCCCATATTCCTCCAGTACTTCCATTAGCCATATGCCTGGCTAATGGAAGTAGAGTATTTTCACTCTAACTACACAAACACACAAAATCTCACAAAGCTGTATGTGGCATTTGTGTGGGAAAAGTGTGAAAGTTAGTTTTTGGGCTTTTTGTGCCTCTGTGAGGTTCCTTGTTGCAGGGGCCATGTTGGGTGAAGTGCAGCTGCTTTTACATTGTGCGTGAGTCTGTTGTGTTGTGTGTGTATAGTGTGAAAGTTGGTTTTTGGTACCTCTTTTTTGTTTTGTGTACTTTGTTTATTATTTTTATTATTTATTATTATTGGCCATGCCCACCCAGTCCCCTGACCACCAAGCCATGCCCATCAGGCCCCCTGACCACCAAGCCATGCCTACAGAATTGTTAGGGAAAATTTTTAGATTTCACTCCTGGATAGTGAGTGTGGGCTTTGTTCCTTGTTTACATAGGATAGCTTGTCCTACCAGGTTGGTGGGGGTGTGATTTTCTCCTCTGTACTTCCTTAATTAGGGTATTGTATTCTATTTGATTGTTTGTTGTTATCCTCATCAACAGAAAAAATAATAGCAAATTAGCATAACAAAAAACAACCAATACTAACAAAGTGCTCCGTTACCAAACTAACAACCCAACTTTCCACAAGTGGAGCTGTGTAAGAACATTATTCAGACAAATACAAATACACTGCAGATACCCAGAACAAGGAAATAGACCAACTATACAATATATTCCAACAAAATGGATATCTACATGACCACTCAATAAATGACCACTCAAACCACTATAGCACAATCAACATAAGCTAATGCCATACATCAAAAATATCTCAGAAACACCAGCAGACTATTACAATTATATTGCATAGCCTTCACATACAGAAACATCTAAATATTTTATCCTCTTTAAAACAGGCTTTGGTATAAAGTATATGGTCTTACTAGTGATATACAGGTTCATTCAACAAATCACTCATCAATAGACATAGATATATACCACATTTACACATGTAAATATAGACAATAGAAATGCTAATAAGGAAAAAAAAAACCCACTAGAACACAGTTTCTTTAACAAACAACATTCAGATAAGCAGGGATTAATACCAAACAATTAATCAGAAAAAAATACACTAAACAAGGAACTACCAAGGAGAAAACTACATTTCTACCAACACTGGCAGGTAACAAAACATTTGCAAGCAAACAATCAAGTTCATATATTCTTTTCTAGTAGTATCATTACTTCTTCTATGAAAGGGCCATTTAGCTTGCAGATATATATTTAAAAAGCTTTCAACAGATCAGGATTTCTGAATCATGCCTGCATATCTATATCTATATATTGGTTTTGGCAGAGGATTGTGTGAGAATTCAACTATTGTGGTTTGAAAATCATGGCATTACTCAGCGTATTGTGTGAATCCAAACAATTGTAATGTATTCAGTCCCATAGTTCAGAATTCCACAGCTTAACATCATGTGCAAATCTGATCGTGTTTAATTTGATGCTAACTTGCTTGTCTCATTTGTCTTTCTGATGGCTACATATATGTCCAAAGGACATATTAATAAGGTACAAATCTGTATGTGAAAATATTTATGTATCTTCAAATATTTAGATACCATTGTTATATTTTCAAATAGACATCAAATGCAGCATATGGGCATATTTGCAAGATATGCTACTTCTACCTTGATGCCATGGACAAGCATCTTTCAGACTATTTCAAATGCTTTATACTTAATCTGGATATGGATTGAGCAGGATTTCAAACCATTTACTCAAAATCATACTCCCAAGGTCTATTTTCTGTAATATAAGCCACTTGTTTCCTCCATTGTTATAGATCAGAGACATACATTCTGCTCCATTTTTGCTTTTCTGTTGATGCACTTCTACTTGAGTAGCGTCTTCCATATTCAATTTGTTAAACCATCTTGGGTTTTTAAATCAAGTTTATGAAGAAAATAGTCATTTCTTGGTGAGAAAATTATTATTTTTATTATTATTATTTATTAAATTTTTATACCGCCCCCTCTCCCGAAGGACTCGGGGCGGTGAACAGACAGAATTAAAAACACACAATACAAATATTAAAATACATTAAAACAAAATTAAATTATCCTAGGCTTCTCCAATTTAAAACCCCGTTACCCATAAAATTCACCCAATTAAAAATTTTTAACCCAGCCCGGCTTGCTGAAATAAAAAAGTCTTCAGGGCCCGGCGGAAGGTCCGGAGGTCCGGGATTAGTCGTATCCCTGGGGGTAGCTCATTCCAGAGGGCGGCTGCCCCCACAGAGAAGGCTCTCCCCCGGGGGGTCGCCAGCCGACATTGCCTGACAGACGGCACCCTGAGGAGACCCTCTCTGTGGGAGCGTGTTGGCCGGTGGGAGGTTATCGGAGGCAGAAGGTGGTCTCGTAAATAACTGGGTCCTAAGCCATGGAGCGCTTTGAAGATGAGAACCAACACCTTGAAGCGCACTCGGAAGACCACTGGAAGCCAATGCAGCTCGCGCAGGAGAGATGCCACGTGGGAGCGCCATGTCGCCCCCATAAGTACCCGCGCGACCGCATTCTGCACCAGTTGGAGCCTCCGAGTGCTCCTCAAGGGGAGCCCCATGTAGAGAGCATTGCAGTAGTCGAGGCGGGAAGTAACGAGGGCATGAGTGACCGTGCATAGGGAGTCCCGATCCAGAAAGGGGCGCAACTGGCGTATCAGGCGAACCTGATAGAAAGCCCCCCTGGCCACGGCCGTCATATGCTCTTCTAAAGACAGCCGTGCGTCCAGAAGGACACCCAAGTTACGCGCCCTCTCCGTGGGGGCCAATGTCTCGCCCCCAATAGTCAGCGATGGCACCAGCTGACTATATCGGGACACCGGCAGCCACAGCCACTCAGTCTTGGAGGCATTGAGTCGGAGCCTGTTCCTCCCCATCCAGACCCGCACCGCCTCCAGGCACCGGGACATCACGTCAAGGGCATCGTTGGGGTGGTCCGGGGTGGAGATGTACAGCTGGGTGTCATCAGCGTACAGATGGCACTGCACCCCAAAACCACGGATGATCTCACCCAGCGGCTTCACATAAATGTTGAACAGGAGAGGCGAGAGGACCGACCCTTGTGGCACCCCACAAACCAAGTGCCTTGAGGTCGACCTCTGCCCTCCAGCCAACACAGACTGCGACCGGTCAGAGAGATAGGAGGAGAACCACCGTAAAACAGTGCCTCCCACTCCCAACCCCTCCAACCGGCGCAGCATGATACCATGGTCGATGGTATCAAAAGCCGCTGAGAGGTCTAATAGGACCAGAACAGAGGAGCAACCTCTGTCCCGAGCCCTCCAGAGATCATCAACCAACGTGACCAATGCCGTTTCCGTGCTGTACCCGGGCCTGAAGCCGGACTGGAACGGATCTAGATAGACGGTTTCATCCAGGTACTGCGGGAGCTGTCGCGCAACCACACTCTCAACAACCTTCGCCAAGAAGCGAAGGTTGGAAACTGGACGATAGTTTGCTAAAACAGCTGGGTCCAAAGAGGGCTTCTTGAGGAGGGGCCTCACCACCGCCTCTTTCAAGGCGGGAGGCAAAAACCCCTCACTCAAGGAAGCATTTATAATCCTCTGGAGCCAGCCTCGCGTAACCTCCCGGGTAGCCAGCACCAACCAGGAGGGACACGGGTCCAATAAACATGTGGTTGCGTTCAACCTCCCCAGCATCCTGTCCACGTCCTCGGGAGTCACAGGGTCAAACTCATCCCAGATAACCGTCTCAAGACAGACCTCGGACAACCCGCCTGTACCTACCCAGTCAGAGTCCAAGCCTTCCCGAATTTGAGCGAATTTATCGTGCAGATAATGCGCAAAATCCTCAGCACGACCTTGCAAGGGGTCTTCCCGCGCTCCCAGATGGAGAAGGGAGCGAGTCACCCTAAACAAGGCAGCTGGGCGATTTTCTGCCGACGCGATAAGAGCGGAAAAGTAATTACCCTTCGCCGCCTTTATCGCCACTAAGTAGGTCTTGATATAAGACCTCACTAGTGTACGGTCAGATTCGGAGCGACTGGCCCTCCAACTACTCTCTAGGCATCTTTTCCGGCGTTTCATCCCCCTCAGCTCCTCGGAAAACCAAGGAGCTGGGCAGATTCGGCGCCGGGTCAGAGGCCGCAAAGGCACGACCTGATCTAAAGCACCAGCGGCCGCCCTATCCCAGGCGGCCACCAGGTCTTCCGTCGAGTCGCGCACCAGAGTCTCAGGAAATGGCCCAAGCTCCATTCGGAACCTATCAGGATCCATCAGGCGCCTGGGGCGGAACCACCTGATCGGTTCCGCCTCCCTGCGGTGGGGCATAGCGGTCAGGAAGTCAAGTCTAAGGAGAGAATGGTCTGACCATGACAAGGGTTCAATAACTATATCCCCTGTATCTAAGCCATTCAACCACTGACCAGAGACGAAAACCAAGTCCAGCGTGTTTCCTCCTATGTGAGTGGGGCCCTGAATTAACTGGGTCAGGTCCATGGCCGTCATGGAAGCCATGAACTCCCGAGCCACCTCAGATGCTTCACCGATGGACGGCAGGTTGAAATCCCCCATGACTAAAAGCCTGGGGGTATCAACCACCACCCCGGCTATAACATTGAGGAGCTCGGGCAGGGTCGCTGCCACGCAGCAAGGAGCCAGGTATGTAACCAGTAGGCCCATCTGCCTCCCATGGCCCCACTTCACAAGGAGAGACTCACAACCGGCTATCTGAGGTACAGTGGCCTCCCTAGGATCAAGACCTTCCTTTACAATAACCGCCACCCCCCCCACCCCTACCCTGGGCCCTTGGCTGATGAAATGCGTGGAAACCCAGTGGGCACATTTCTATGAGGGGGACCCCCCCTCCAGGCCCAACCAGGTCTCAGTAATACCCGCCAGGTCCGCTCCCCCCTCCTGGATCAGCTCACAAATGAGGGGGGCTTTATTAACCACGGACCTGGCATTGCACAACATCAGCCTAAGACCCAGGCTCTGAGACTCCGGACAACCCAGGGAACGGGAAGAGCCTTGGGGGCCGGAGCATGTCACCGCTTGAAGACAGCGGATACGTGCCCCCACAACATGATATGGCCCCCTGCTCCCACCATACCTGCCCCTCCCACCCACGGTCCTGATGACATCGCCCTCCTCCCTACCAACACCAACCCCCTCCAATCCCCGCTCCGCACCTCCCCTAGCGTGACCCTGTGCCGGGCCTGGCCCCCTCCCCAACAAATCACCCTCCCTATCCTTTGCCAAACAACCCTCCCCCCTCCCAAAACCCCTTAAAAGATTGGCAAATGATAATTTTAAAAAACCCCTCAGCCCCCTCTTTGCCGCATGCCACCTCTCGGGATTCCAAAATCCGTCATCGAAGTAGGCCCTCGATAGAGTGGAGGGCCAATCCTGAGAGAGGGGGGAGTCTCGCAGAACAAGAAGCTCAGCTGCCGTATACATCTTGCCACAGAGGATAAGTGACCATGTCCCAAGGGTCAGATGGAAAATGAAACTGTCACCCATCTGTTTCACCATATTCAGTTACAGAGGTTCTTCATTTACATTTTTTCCATGCAGTTGTTTCAAAGATTGGTTGTGTGAAAAAGTAGCATTTCAAATGTGGTTCAATACTTCTTGAAAAGTAAGCATTTAAGAGTCAAGATGGATGAATCTGGCAGGACTGCACTTTCTCTGAACTTAAAGCTATTTTGACTATAAGAGGCCAAGAGTTGCCTTTGTCAAGATGGACAACATACAATCTTAATAAGTAATTAGAATAAATGAATATTTTAATATACTATTTTTTTTTTTTTTGCATCCCTCTTATGAAGAAAAAAATGGTAAGTTGGGGGAAATTCTTATTAAGGAGAAAGAAGGGAAAATGGAGTGAAATTCTTAATTATACCTCCTTTGGAGAAATAGTCTAACTAATTCTTTGAAATAAAGCAGCGGTTCCCAACCTGGGGGTCGTGACCCCTTTGGGGGTCGAACGGCCATTTCACAGGGGTCGCCAAAGCCCTCTCCCACCCACCCCCATGCCTTCACTCACCCTCACTCTCTGCTCTGTTGGATTGCCGGCCGTTCGTTTACCCCGCCCACTCCCAATCTATTGCTGCCTCCGATGGTTAGAGGAAAAAAACCGGTTTAAATTCTTGCCGCGGAGCTTCAAAGGGCCGCCCTATAGCCAGTGGTGCAGCCGAACCATTTGTTAAATTGCTGGCTTGCCCCGCCCCTCCGCATCACTATTTATTGCCAATAAATAGTGGTGGGCGAGGGGCGCGGGAGCCAGCAATTTAACAAATGGTTCGGTGTTTTTTTGTAATTTTATTGGCCCACGGAGCTTCAGCATAGGCTAATTAGCCCTGGATTAGATGGCTCCCGACCCTCAGCTGTTTTGCTCAGGGCTCTGGTGCTTGCTTGCAAAGAGTGCAGATTTTTTTTCCCCTAGCTATGCTGAAAAACGAAACTGGAAGTAAAGCAGGCTGTTGGCTTTGCTGTTGCTTCAACGTTGGAAAACTAGGCAGATTCTTTTCTTTTTCCTCACCAAAAAAGTGCAAACAATGGGAAATTTAGGGCAAAAGAGGAGAGTTAAAGATTTTAAAACACAAAAGAAAAAAAGCTCTATTTAACTAGGGAATTGTAATAATTGAGATACTATTAATTGTATATTGTGTTGAAAGCAGAAATGGTTAAGTTGTGGTTTGGAGGAATATATGGGGGAAATTATTTGGTTTATTATTATTGGTAAATATAATTAATTGATTTGTAAGAAATTGGATTGCATGGAAATAATTGGAATAATCATGTTCATATTGATTAATATACAAAAAAGGTAGTTATATAACTAATGGATTTATATTAAAATGTTGAATTTATATTAAACAACTGTAATATTACATAATTAACCAATGTGAGGATGGATATAAAAATAGATGACCATGGGAAGGGGTATAATATAGAATAGAAGGGAAAAATTGAATTTGATTAAGATTAGAGATGAGGATGAAGGGTAATATTGGTTTTTTTAAAAAATAGATGAGGAATAAATATGGCAAAAAGGAAATATAGAAATTGTAAATTTAATTGAAATGACTAAACGCTGTTTAAATTTATGAACCGGCCAAATACTCTGTTCAAAGAAAATACATTGTATGTTTGTATGTGTGTTTCTAATTATTGTCATTTATTCATGTTTGTTCTCTTTTATTCTTTAAAGTTTAACAATTCATTCTTTATCTTAATATCTTTATATTTGTTTGGGGTTGGCTTTCTTCCCTTTCATCTTTTTTATTGTACAGCAATCTTTCTCCTCAAACCTACCACCTCTCTCTTTTCTTTTCTTCTTACTTTCTCTTCCTCACCCTCTTCTTCTCCTCCCTACTTCCTCTTCCTTTCTCCTTCTCCTCCTCTCTTCCTCCCTCTCTTACCCTCACTCCTACTCTAATTTCCCTTCCCTTCCTTATCCCTCTCTATTGCTGTATCCTTTTATGCATATGGACTACTCAGAGGGCTGAAAAAGGTATTTCTGACTGGTCCTCGCACTTTTGACCAGTCCTCGAACTTACAACTGTCCTCACATTTTACGTTTTTGTCCTATCTTGTCACCATGGTGAAAAGAAGCAGTTGTGAAATAAGTGGCACGGTTGTTAAGAATGCTACAATGGGCATAAATGATGACCAGTCATAAGTGCGAAGACCGGTCAAAAGTGCAAGGACCTGTCAGAAATCACTTTTTTCAGCCCTCTGGGTAGTCCTTTTGTGCATATGGACTATTCAGAGGGCTGAAAAAGTTATTTCTGACTGGTCCTCGCACTTTTGACCAGTCCTCGAACTTACGACTGTCCTCACATTTTACATTTTTGCCCTATCTTGTCACCATGGTGAAGAGAAGCAGTTGTGAAATGAGTGACATGGTTGTTAAGAATGCTGCACTGGCATAAATGTGAGGATGGTCATAAGTGTGAAGACCAGTCAAAAGTGTGAGGACCTGTCGGAAATGACTTTTTTCAGCCCTCTGAGTAGTCCCTATACACATAGCCATGGCCACCCAGTCACATGACCAACTAACCACACCCACCCAGTCACATGACCTCCAAGCCACGTCCACAGAACCGGTAGTAAAAAAAATTAGAACCCACCCCTGGTTGGGGATCACCGCAACACGAGGAACTTTATTAAAGGGTCGCGGCATTAGGAAGGTTGAGAACCACTGAAATAAAGTGACTGTTCTTTAGTTTTTCACACAAAAGTAGGTGGGAGGATTATGGAAATTCAGCATGATGGCTTGATGCACTAAATAGTTCCCTCCAAAGTTTAGCAACATTGAAGCTCTGGGTCCACAAGTCTGAGCTCAGAAGATTCCAAGTAGCTGCAGTTGTGGAAAAGCTGCAGCTGCTGATGGCAGATCAGTTTAGCTCTGGCCAGGATCTGAGCTGTTAAGAGAGGCTGCAATTCTGGAATGCTCCAGAATGAAACACTGCAGAAAACTTCGGTTTTATTAATGAGGCTTCTCTTTTTTTTTAACTTTACATTATTAAAGAAGGAAAGAGAGCTTGTAACTAATGTGGTGCATGGGAGGGATCTATTAGAATTATGTCATAGTGAAAGGGAACATAACCTGATTGTGTGTTGTTGCCTCTGCAAAGGGCCCACAGTGGTTCCTTTTATCAATTAGGTAATGTCTGACCCAGCTGGATGGAAATTAATTTATTTTATGCTAGATGGTGTTGATATATTACCAATCTTAAAAGAGCTATAGGCCCATTTATTTTTCTATGAGTAAATTTGTGTTTGGGCTTTATCATACTTAGATGGACTGACTCCAAGTATGGCAAAGTTTAAGATCCAACCTAGAGAGAACAATTCACCTGCTTAATGGTCCTCATGTATTTTTATATGGGGCCCACCTGTAAACATTTAGCCATTTCTGGAAGCGCGGGATGACCCCTTGCAGGGCCGAGCTGAGGATTTTGTGCAGTATCTGTATGACAAAATCGCTCAGATTCGGGAAGGGCTGGCCTCTGAGTGGGTATGTCCGGACGGGATGACTGAGGCAGGTCTTGAGAGTGTTATCTGGGGGGAGTTCGATCCTGTGGCTCCCGAGGACATGGACAGGGTCCTGGGATGGCTGAACGCGACCACATGTTTATTGGACCCGTGTCCCTCCTGGTTGGTACTGGCTTCCCGGGAGGTGACACGAGGCTGGCTCCAGAAGATTGTTAACGCTTCTTTGAGTGAGGGGGTCCTGACGGCTGCTTTGAAAGAAGCGGTTGTGAGGCCCCTCCTCAAGAAGCCCTCTCTGGATCCGGCTGTTTTGGCTAACTATTGTCCAGTCTCTAACCTTCGCTTCGTTGCGAAGGTTGTTGAGAGTGTGGTAGCGCAACAGCTTCCCTGGTACATGGATGAAGCTGTCTATCTAGACCCGCTCCAGTCCGGCTTCCGGCCTGGGCACAGCACGGAAACGGCATTGGTCGCGTTGGTGGATGATCTCTGGAGGGCTCGGGATAAGGGTTGTTCCTCTATCCTGGTCCTGTTACACCTCTCAGCGGCTTTTGATACCATCAACCATGGTATCATGTTGCACCGGTTGGCGGGGTTGGGGGTAGGGGGCACCGTTCTGCGGTGGTTCTCCTCCTACCTCTCTGACCAGTTGCAATCTGTGTTGACGGGGGGGCAGCGGTCGACCCCGAGGCACCTTGCTTGTGGGGTGCCACAAGGGTCGGTCCTCTCGCCCCTTCTGTTCAACATTTATGTAAAGCCGCTGGGTGAGATTATCCGTGGCTTCGGGGTGGAGTTCCATCAGTATGCTGATGACACCCAGCTGTACATCTCCACCCCAGGCCACCCCAATGATGCCCTTGAAGTGATGTCCCAGTGACTGGAGGCCGTGCGGGCCTGGATGGGGAGAAACAGGCTCCGACTCAACCCCTCCAAGACCGAGTGGCTGTGGCTTCCAGCGTCCCGATATAGCCAGCTGACGCCATCGCTGGCTATTGGGGGCGAATCACTCGCCCCCACGGAGAGGGCTCATAACTTGGGCGTCCTCCTGGACGCACGTCTGTCTTTAGAAGACCATTTGACAGCCGTGGCCAGGGGGGCTTTTTATCAGGTTCGCCTGATACGCCAGTTGCGTCCCTTTCTAGATCGGGACTCTCTACGCAGAGTCACTCAGGCAATTGTCACTTCCCGCCTGGACTACTGCAACACTCTCTACATGGGGCTCCCCCTGGGGTGCATTCGGAGGCTCCAGCTGGTCCAGAACGTGGCCGCGCAGGGGATTATGGGGGCGACGAGGCGCTCCCATGTGACACCTCTCCTGCGCGAGCTGCACTGGCTCCCGGTGGTCTTCCGGGTGCACTTCAAGGTGTTGGTGACCACCTTTAAAGCGCTCCATGGCTTAGGGCTGGGGTACTTACGAGATCGCCTTCTGCCACCAATAGCCTCCCACCGGCCAGTACGCTCGCACAGAGTGGGCCTCCTCAGGGTGCCGTCCGCCAGACAATGTCGGCTGGCGACCCCCAGGGGGAGAGCCTTCTCTGTGACGGCGCCCACCCTCTGGAACAACCTTCCCCCAGAGTTACGTACAATAACAGACCTCCGGATTTTTCGTCGGGCCCTGAAAACTTATTTATTTCAACTAGCTGGGCTGGCTTGACTTAAATTTTAAATTGTTTTAAATTGGGTTGTTTTAATTTATGGCCAAAATATTCAAATTATTTTAATATTGTTTTTTAAATTTTGTATGCTCTGTTTTTACTCTGGCTGTGCACCGCCCTGAGTCCTATTTGGAGAAGGGCGGTATAGAAATTTAATTAAATAAATAAATAAAAATAAATTTCAGATATATTAATATAGAAAATTAAACAGCATCATACCACCAGTCAACAATGAGCAAGTGTTTATCTTGTTTTTCATTTTTAAGGTCAATTTATATCTAGTCAGTATATACTAGAAAATAATTTAAGTAAAAATACTCAGAGCCAAATTTTGTAACCCAGTGATCTTTTTTTGTATATGAACTTCTAACATTCACTGACAGTGCATTTTCATGCTGAATAATGGTAAAAATTCTAACACTTCCTGGATACACCATGTTGGCAAAGGATGTGCATGAAGAAAGCAGCAAGCTTGTCTCTTCAAAGGGTGGCATAGCAATTGTGTTATATTGTTAGCTTCTTGGGTTTTAGGAACATCTGAAACAAGCCTAATGCCTTATTTCCTGAAAATATAAACCTGCCGTATTTAGTTTTTTCATTAAGAAAGTTACAACATATGGAAAAGAAAAGCTCGATTGCTGCAGTCCAGACAAAAAGCAGAGGCTGACATTTAAGTAGCACAAATAAGTAGAAAAATTACCAAGCAATCTTTTGCCAAAATTTTATATAACATTAAATTATCATGGAACCTGTTTTGTTTTAATGTAAGTTATAAACCCACTCACCTTAAACTTCCACATTTTTAAATATGTAGAAATTAAGTTACAATGACTTGTTCAATCACAGTAGTTATAGTAAGGCAGGTTACTATGTAGTAACTGAACTGTAAAAATTAAGACCATGAGAGGACAGCAAAGAATTAGTGTGCTATATCAATCACTTGGCTGTTTTCTACTGGACATCCAGATTTTTGTAGCTTATATATGATATATATAATTATGTGAATCTTTTATGTAAATAAAACAGACTGTGCAACAAGACACAGTTGACATGACTGGGTCCAGGAGACCAGATTCTGCTGCCCACAGAGATGCTGTAAATCAGAATTAGCTCTTTAGAATCAATGGTTAAAGAAATGTAAAGACAAGAAAAGAGATCTTGCCCAATCAACAGCAAAAACATAAGTGATATGTTCATTTCTGATGAAGACCCATTTTTTATTCCTAAAAACAGATCAGCCATGTAAAGCTCCTTTAAGTCCCTGGTATGCTAAACTGATATTGGAGCTTAACTGTTGTAACACCAGAAAGACTAATACTTCTGAAAGAAAATGGTTTATGTTTGTTATCTGGTAAATAAGCTCTGTAGCTCCCCACCCCCCTGGTTTCCAGGCCTGTTCTCAGATTGAGAATTATTTGTGAAACCTCAAAATGTTATAGGGAAGACCTAGAAAACCAGGTTAGGACTGTTAGGAGACTAGAACTGCCAAACCTACTGAGTCACTGAAGTGGGGATGGAAAACACACAATATGAACAGCTAAGCCGGAAAAATGCAGCTGAAACTAACTCTTCTTCTGAATTGTTCTTAAGCACAAAAATACTACATTTCTGATGTAATTGTTGCTATTCGTTTTGGGTTGCCCATATAGTACCTATGTTCATGGAGCATGTTCAACTCAGTAAATGAATTAAGGCATTGTCTGATTTCGGGCAAAGCACTGGATTGTAATCTAACAGATCATAAAGTGATTCAGCAGAATGTGTAAATCCCAAAAATAATCACAATCACCACCAAAGTTAACATTAAAGAAGCTTAGTATGCTCTGGAAATGTAGCCACTAGTCTTTGATTGACCTGGTTTTGTGAACACAATCTTAGCATAATGGGCTTACACATGAATTTTGGTTACCATTTACCTGAACAATATTTATTTATTTATTTATTGGTTCGATTTATATGTCGCCTTTTTCCGGAGACTCAGGGCGGCTTACAATGAGTTAAGCAATAGCCTTCATACTTTTGTATATACCTGCTTAGTGGGGCTTCCCCCCCCCCCCCAGGTGGTGTTCTTTTTTATACAAAGTCATCTTATTGCCCCCACAAACTGGGTCCTCATTTTACCTACCTCGAAAGGATGGAAGGCTGAGTCAAACTTGAGCCTGGTGAAATTTGAACTTGCAGTAATTGCAGGCAGCTGGTGTTACTTAACAGTGCTTTAGTCTGCTGCACCACCAAGGAATATATGGAAGCATGTGAGTGGAGGATTCTAAACTAAGCTTTTCAAAAATCATACTATACAGACTGAACTACAGTCACAAGATTTGCACACTGTAAGCCATTGGTTGTGGTTTATCACTCTACTAAGTACAGTGGCTGACTTAATAAAGTGCTCCAAGCAAGCTATCTTATGGTTTAGTACCATACGTAGGTCATGCCAGCAGCAACTTTAGCAGCATTATTTTTGCCAATTCTGAATTGTAGACTAAGTTGTTTCTCTCTCTCTCCCTCTTTCTCCCTCTCTCTTCCTCCCTCTCTCTCCTTTCTTAGCATTAACAATGTACAAATAATATACAAGGTTTTTTAAAAATTCTTACATATAGGAAAAGATAATGGGAAAGACCTTGAGGAACAGGAGGAAGAATTGCCACCAAGATATTAATCAGATAAAAAGAACATCTCAAATATGCTGATCCTTAGGTCACATGAATATGGGTTGGGGAGGAGGAAGCCCATTCATGCCTTCAAGATTTTGTAACCATATCTTTAAAATAAAATTAGCATTAGGATACATTATATTGACTTCCTACTCTGATCTGCCTTGAACGATTAACATACACCCACCAAATGCCATAACAGTCCTCTCAAAAATATAAATGTCGGGTTCACCTTGCATCCTGGTTCAATGCCTAAGGGAAAAAAGCCAGGTATTAATGACTTTCCAGAAGGCAATAAGTGTAGGAATCTTTTTTTTTTTAATTTGATTTATATGCTGCCCTTCTCCGGAGACTCAGGGCGGCTTACAATGCATTAAGCATATTTCAGGGAGGAGGCCATTCCATAGGATAGGTACAGCTACAAAAATGCTAATTTCCTTGGTCCTGCCAGATAGCTATATTTAATAGAGAGACCTGAAGCAGGCTCATCCTCCAATCAAATGTTAATTGTTAATTAACAAGGAAAGTAGTCCCTCAAATAACCTGGCCTTATGTGATAAGCTCTTTAAAGCTGATGAATTGAATTGCACCCAGAGAGAAATTGGAAATGGTCAGCTTGTACAACAGAGGTGCAACATGGATGAACCATGGGAAACCCGAAACTGTGTGTATTCTATTGCATTTTAGAACAGTTGAATTTGAAAGGCAGCTCCATGTAGAGTGTATTGCAATAGTCTAAATGGAAAAAGACTTGGGTATGAGTGACCAAGTTTTCCTAGATTCTCTTTGCTAGTTCCGAAGTGGAGGGGACATATGTATTGGAATATTCTCCTGGTCAAATAGAGCTGTCATGCCACTCCTAAAGATTCTTTTCTTGCAAGAAGCAGAATATTTACTTTGATGATGATGATGATGATGATGATGATGATTAGGAGGACAATGATAATGAAGGTAGATCCTTTTTTTGTTTCTGCCTTTCCCATGTTGCTCTGCCCACTTTTAGACTCTTCTTCTCAGTATGCCACACAAGATTAAATGCAATCCTTTGCCTAAAGAAGGTTTACTTTGATCCCAATTACCCTTGATAGATCTTCCATACATATATTTCCATATATTGCAAATAATTGGAAACCTTTAAAAAAAAGGGTTTCAATCCTATAATAACAAGTCTTATATGTGAAGAGTCCACCGTTTATGGCATTTAGTGTTTTGGTCTGAATATTTGTAGATCCTTTCATCTTCTACACCTTTGATTCAATGGTGAAATCCAAATTTTTTTACTACCAGTTCTGTGGGTGTGGCTTGGTGGGCATGGTGTGGCTTCGTGGGCATGGGTTGGTGGTTGTGGCAGGAGAAGGATACTGCAAAATCTCCATTCCCACCCTACTCCAGGGGAAGGATACTGCAAAATCTCCATTCCCACCCTACTCCAGGGGAAGGATACTGCAAAATCTCCATTCCCACCCTACTCCAGGGGAAGGATACTGCAAAATCCCCATTCCCTCCCCACTCCTGGGGGAAGGATATTGCAAAATCTCCATTCCCACCCCACTTTGAAGTCAGCCAGAGGAGGTATTTGCTGGTTCTCCGAACTACTCAAAATTCCACTGCCGGTTCTCTGAACTGCTCAAAATTTCTGCTACCGGTTCTCCAGAACCTGTCAGAACCTGCTGGATTTCACTCTGCTTTGATTCTTATTATATTATTGGACCATCTATCAGTGCAGTTGAAAATTTTTCTCATTTCTTGTGTCATAATAAATTTTTATACCCTGTTTCCCCCCAAATAAGACATCTCCCGATAATAAGCCCAATTGGCCTTTTGAGCACATGGCAATAAGGCCAAGCGCTTATTTCAGGGTTCAAAAAAATATAAAACAGGGTCTTATTTTCAGGGAAACACAGTACTTTTTATGATAGATTACTGTCTTGGTTTTGATATAGTTGATCCTTTGGTATTTGAATATAGATTCTCTTAACTGTGTTGTGTTTTAATTTGTGCATTATTACTTGTAAGTCTTGTAAAATAATGGAGCCCTGTCCTAAATATTAGTGATCCAAAGGGTGTTTATTTGGGATTGGTATTCATTGCCTATTGAAAAAGACTGGTTTATAATTTGCTGAGGTGATAACCACTTTTCTTTGGAATTATGTGGTGACTGGTACTCTTTGTATAGCTTTGCATTTTTCAATTAACAGCCATATCTATATTTTTTACATTGGTGATTATTTGAAAATATTTCCTTAGTCAATTTATTCCACCATTCTTACCTCTATATCCACAAGTGTGGATCGAGTTGATGGGAATGGTATCCAATCTATTTTGAGAGTATATGTTGAGAAACATGAATGTAAGCCTTGTTTTGAATTGCACTTCTGGTTACTGACTCAAATAAATGAATTAGACTTTTGATTTGCTTTTTGTTTTATTTCAGAATCAGGGGTCTTCAACCTAGGCCCATTTATGATTGGCTTGGGAAGTCTTTGGTTTCCTTAGTATGTGTTGCTACGTTGACTTTGAAAGCCTGAATTTGTAGTGTTTCTCTAGCCAATTTTGCTGTAAGTTTCTATACTTCTAATACACTTCTACTTCATTGCTTGCATATATGCCCTGTTTTTCTTTTTTTAATTTTTTTGAGCACTTATTTATATCTTGCTGGTTGTGTTGCCAAGGAGCCCTGAAAGAAAGCAGAGCTGAGATAAGTTCTAATCCACCTTTCTGTGATAATGTGGCGCAAGTGAAAAAAGCCAGGGTTCTTCTTTCCACATTGTGGTAAGATTGGCGGCCTTTAATAGACACTGTACTAAAAAGACAGGGAGAGGGAGACAGAGAAAGATCTCAAGGACAATTCTGATCTAGAGACAAAGTGTGTTTCTAGGGAACTACAAATTGTATATAGAAATGGAATAGAAGAGACAAGCGAATTGTCTACCGAAGTCTGCTCAATTATTAATTATTTTAGGAAAAAATGAAAATATAGGTGCAGCTGCCTATAGAATATCTAGAAGCTCTTGAAACAATATTATGTTTGCTCTGTGATCTTAGTTGATTGCTGCTCTGATATTGAAAAGATTTTCTCATAGTCTATGACAAATACTGAGCCATGCTAGAAACAAATAAGAGAAAAGTAGGTCTACTTACTTTAAAAGTCATTGATTACCTTGAACCTGATGAACAGAGTTTCCCATCTCCCTTTTTTTCACCTCCACATAAAATGAGGGAGAGTAAGCCACTTGTTTTTAGATAGCAATAGTCCCCTTGTAGTAGGATATTTTGTACATTTACTCTCTGTCTTTTATGTCTGCATGCTACACATACTGATTAGAGACATCTTATAATCTTCAAAGTTTCATCTCTTCTTGAAAGTATCCCCAGGCCAAAAGTCTTGCAGATCAGAGATCTTATAACTGGGAATAGTTTGAAAGTATTGATTCTCCATTTGTACAATCCAGACATTAATAAGCAATTATATTCAAAGTTTTCATGACTTCCCAGTACCATGGAAAAGATTGTACACTATTTTGGTAGCTTTCACACACATTTCAATGGTATAGAAATACTGTGAATAAAAACAATAATTGGATTCTTGGTTAAACCTCTTCAAATATTTAGGGAAAATGCTTTTCTTAGAGATCTCCAATTCATTCTGTCTGTAATTTATTTGTATTGAAGACAACTTGATATCTGAGTAATTAAGAGAAACTTGGTAAGGCTGCAATAAAATGTAAATACAGATACTGGGGTGAGAGAAAGATAATATAGATGCAGTTTGTCCAGTTCCTCTGGTTTCAGTGGAATGTATTCATCTACCTCAACAGTTGGTTTAGGAGCATTTCACAAAAACTTCAGTATCTTTGTTTTCCAAAGGTGCTCTTAATGATAGAGTATGAGCATGCATCTTGCACATTTAAATAATCCTTTAAAGACTTGGAAATCCAACAAGATCAGTCTGCTCTTCCTAAGAACGTTTTTTTCAGCAGTCAAACACTTCATTTAAAGCAATGAGATATTTATATTATATAACTGTCCCCACATTCTGAAAAGCATTAGCTGTAGCACACTTCAAAGTACTTATCACCACACTTTTGGAAGGCCAATATAAAAGTTTCTACATGAGCTGAGAATGTCTCCCTGTGGACAAGGGCCCATTAAAACTACAGCTCATGTCCTAATATAATTTACTTTCCATAACAATTCACAGGCCCATTTATAACACCTTACCTGATAAATACTGGGAAATACTGTTTTTTAAATGTACATTTGCTATTATCAGATCAGAACAATTTAATTTCTCTAAATGTGGCTAGATTTTATTATTCTGTCTGTAAAATTAAGCAAACTCTGATTGCCAACTGATAATCCACCGCTAATCAGAATATATTATCTTGTGTTTTTTCTATTATTTTTAATGCTTTTATGTGTAATGGTCTGTGACTGTAATAAAAAAAATTAAATAATTTATCTCCACAGTATACAATTCTTTGTTTGCTCTATACCTCTAAATCCAGAATAATAGTCGAGACCTTACTTCCTCCAAAATTCCTCAAATCCTCTTAATAGGTTGACCCCTTAACCCTGCAGTTGCTGAAGATGTCACTTGCCTATCATTTTAAAAATTTATTTATTTATTTATTTATTTATTTGTTTGTTTGTTTGTTTGTTTGTTTGTTTTCTCTCCTGCACTCAGATGCTTTAATGGTGGAGAAACAGACTTGGTTGTGAAGAGCTTGAAATCTCACAGAATCATAGAATCATTGAGTCAAAGAAACCTTTTAGGTCACCAATTCTTTTTTTAAAATCCTTTTTATTTATTTATTTTATTTTATTTATTTATTATTTGGGCTTGTATGCTGCCCTCTCTCCAAAGGACTCAGGGCGGCTCACAACAATAAATACACAAATTAAATTATAAAATATAACAAATATAAGAACCCGTTAAAATCACATTTAAAACCCCTTCAGTCCAATCCGGCCAGGCCAATAACCATGTTTTAAGATCATGGCGGAAGGAGCGAAAGTCAGGAGCCACCCGGAGCTCCAGAGGGAGCTGATTCCACAGAGTAGGCGCGCCGACAGAGAAGGCCCGCTCCCTGGGAGTCACCAGTCGACACTCTCTGGCCAACGGGACCCCAAGGAGTCCCTCCCTGTGAGAACGCACCGGGCAATGGGGAGCTGGCCGCAGATGGTCCACCAGGTATCCTGGGCCTAAGCCATGTAGGGCTTTATAGGTAATTACCAGCACTTTGAATCTCACCCGGAGGGCAACTGGTAGCCAATGCAGGTCCCGCAGGAGGGGTATAACATGAGAATGTCAGGACACTCCCATCAGTATCCGCGCGGCCGCATCCTGCACCAGCTGAAGCCTCCGAATGGTCTTCAAGGGCAGCCCCATGTAGAGAGCATTGCAGTGATCGATCCAGGAGGTGACGAGCACATGAGTGACTGTGCATAAGTCATCGCAGTCCAGATAGGGGCCTTTACTTAAAGCTTTCCTTTTATTCTTTTCAATCCAATGGAATTTTGGGATGCAATTATATAAAAGAGGCTTGACACTTGGTCAGCATAATAACTCTCTGGAAACTGAGGTGAATAATTTTCATCTTACCATATTAGAGTCAATGAAATGGGGTCAATTTATGTATTCTGAATGCCAGTAAGGCCTTACATTTTATTCTGTGGCAAAATAGCTATTGCCCTACATTTTGCAAAATGAAATAATGCTCTAGCAACAAATTATAAACACGACATAGATTTGAAGGAAATATACTGGTGCTTATAGCTGTAAAACCTGAAACAATGCTATGATTAAATTTCAAGTCATTGTTGACTCTGGGCAAGTGGCTGGATAAGTCCTCACAGATTTCTTGGCAAGATTTCAGAAGGCTATTGGCTCCTTCCTAGGGTTGAGAAATAAGATCACCAGATGATTTGTACCCAAGACAGAACTACAACTTAACAGTGTTCTGCTTTCTCACCTGGTGCCTTAATCACCACATCAAACTGGGTCTGTATGATTAAATACCTCTCACAAAAATACAGTATATCATCTGGGCTGCCTTTATGTTGTTTGTAAGTCAGAAATTTTAAGGCTCCTGCTATCCCTTCTTATTTTAAAAAAATTAAATCATGTTTGACCATTACAGTTCTTCCTATAGAAGAGTTTGGACAAAAGGATAATTTCAGGGCAATAGAGTAGATCATCCAGCATTCTGGAACTTGTCCTTGGTTTACAAAGTAGCTGTGATTCTAAGTAAAGATTCTCTAATGTCTTACTGTTCATTTCAAAGATCAAGTAAATGCAGATCCCTCCCTCTGTCCCTCTCTCTTTTTCCTATCTACCTCCCTAGTCTCATGTCCTTTGAGAGAGAGCAAGAAGAGACAAATATTAATCTCCTGGCAGGAAGAATTGTTTGGAACATTGTTCCTATCTGTATCTTAGAAAAGAGGAGCATGGGAATAAAGTGATGCAAAAGCATTTGTCCAACCCTAAATTCATCTTGGCAGTGACCATGGATATATTGTTATATAGTTTTGTAAACCAAGAAAACTTTCTGTTGGTAAGTATACATACTGTAACTCAAGAACAAAAATCCAGAAAAGTCCACTACTGACGCTCACTTCCTTTAGGAAGAAGGTAAGTCAGAAATTTAAAAATGAAAAACTCTAGGGAATTTCTGTGGTTAACATTTCTCTGCTTACAAATCTGGGATAATTTGTGTAATAGCAAAGATTGAAAACAGAGTGTGGTTACCAAAACAATTGACTTAGTTGTTTGTGCAATGATTTGCAATGACTTGCAATGAAGCCAGTAGGGTTTTTCTCCCTGTTTTGGTAAGCTTTTTATATAAATAACACCCCCCAACACCCATTATTATTAGTAGTAGTTGTATTCTGTTTTTAAGTCTTTGTTGACATTGACAGCTCATCCTTTGGCTATCATTCATCCTGGCTACTGCTAACTTTGGAGAAAATAAAAACCCTGCTCCCCTAATCTAATTAGAGGGTTAGCAAATCAAATTTGGCCCCTTCAGTGTCCCCTCTGCTGACTGTCATTAGGAGCATAGGCCAGCCTTTGGCGGAGTTCCAAACACCACATAACTGAATTTGAGATGCTGGAGTTTTGACAGGCCAAGGAAAGTAATTGAAGAGCCATGGGGATCTTGCAACATTTGAAGCAGCAGAGATTACACAGGGGATCGGGGGACCCATCTGTAGCAGAGAGCAAGGCACTAAAAAGGCCAGTCTGCACCTCTCTTTCTTGCCTTTTTATTATTATTGATAAAGTGATTGAAAAGAGAGATGTCAAATTAGGAGGTATAAAAGCATAGCATCAGGTTATCGTCCAGAGACAAATATCTGTTATAAATAGAAACAAAGTCTTTAGTTCTGATTTACACATGAGTGAAGCCTTCCCATTTTCTCCAGTAAATATATTAGAAAGCTGTTTGCTCTCTAATTTTATGCCATTCACTCTGAATCTGAAATTACCAGTTGAATACATTACCAGTACGTTTTACTGCATAATATAAATTGTAAAAAAAGAAAGGCAGATTGAGTACACCAATGTTTTTTAGAAAACTGTTACAACTAAAAATTAACCTAGTTTTAATAGTTTTAATGAAATTATTTAAAACATTGGTAATCCCATATTCTAAAACTGGACCTTTCTTCTCTCACCATAGCTACCAGTTACTTGTGTGCATATTGTATTAGTATTTAGTCTGTGTTCGTATAATCCTGTCACCTGACTTTGCAATCAGAATTTAAAAATTGCTTGGTAAATAGGAAGAATTTGTTTAAATATTGTCATTTTAAAACAAAAAATGCTCATCGCGTCTGAGAATTATGATACAGCTACCTTAAATGTAATGATTCTTGTATAATATTTATTTCTATATCTAAAACAATAGTTATTTCTATATCTAAAACAGTAGCATGCATTTTCCCAGTCATTTTTATATTTTTATACGCTTGTTGTCATGTATTTAAAACTCTTGTTACTGCCTACTATTAAATAAGAAAGTGCAGAAAAGTTCACAGCTGACCATCAGTGACAGAAAGATTAATTTGCATCCAATTAATTTTAATGGTTCCACTCTAAGTAGATCTTGATCTAATCCAATATAATGAAACAAATCAACCTTTTGTAATATAAGAAACTGAAGTTTCGATATTTGTCCATTGAATTCAGACAGCTCATTAACTTAAAGACATATACCTTTCATTTTTAAAAAAAATATTTTTATTTATTTTTAAATATTCATCAACATCAATATATGAACAGTGGGGCATCTGGCTATCATTCATTTTGATAGAAATAATAATAACATTAATAATATTTATTACATTAGTCAAGCTTTTGTAATCTTAGTGTTAATACACGTCTGTATTAAAATATAATCCTTCATTATTCAACGTGCCATTCTTATGCCAATCCCAATCTTATTTGAGCATGCATAGTAATACCATCTTTCAACCTCTAATCTTTCCATCTGGTTATTGCTTTTATTCTATTGTATAAAAATGTGTATACTAATATCCCTCCTATTTCTTATTTCTTTCTCTATTCAAGTTTCTAGTCAGGCCACCATTACTAGTCCTAGTGTTGATACACCTGTTTGTATTGAAATATAGTCCTTCATTGTTTAGTTGTTCAGTGTTTCAATATGCTATTCTAATGCTAGTCACCATATTTATTTAAACATACATAATAATACCATCTTTCAACCTCTAATCTTTCTGTCTAACTATTGCTTTTATTCTAGTATATAAAAATGTGTATTCTTATTTCTACCTCTATTCTAACTTTTAGTTAAGCCACCATTATATTAAAAGGCTTTTCCTTTCTATCCATCATCTCTTGTCCATTTTAATAGTTCAATTCTTATTTGCTTTTTGGCTTGCCTCCCATATTCGTCTCTTGGATCTTTGTCTCTGTCTACATATACCTCTTTACTATTTAGTCTAAATATGTCCACCATCTCTACCATCTTATGCTGCCAAGCCTCCAGAGTGTCTCCCCAAGCCCCAATCTCTCTTTCAAAAGTATCTTCCTGCTTTTCCAGTTCCGTTTTTAAGTTTCTTAAAATACTTTTTCTTTAATTTGTTTCATGAGTCATTATTATCTTTATTGTCTTCTCCTTCTTGTCTTCTTGCTTTATTTGCTGATTTGTCTGTTCTATCTTTTCCTCCATTCTTTCTGTTGTCTCCTCCCTTTCCTGGACATTTTGATCTTTATTCATTGTCCTTCATAGAATATTTTCTATTTTCCCTTCTATGCTATGCATTAGGTTCTTTATCTCCCTATAGTTTTTTGTCACAGTGTCATTGATACTTTGGAACATCAATGCCATTTCGTTTAAAAATCCACTCATTTCCCCCTCGTGGTGCATCATGTCTTATTTTAGTAAGTCTCACTCTTGTTCAATTGTCCAAAAACCAGGTATTCAGGAGAAGGCAGAGCTGGCATTGCGACGGTACGACAGACGATCTTGAAGCTCCAAGATTGCCATCGATATCTTCGCCACTGGATGGTCCCGTAGAGATGGTGATAGTGGAGGGCACATCCTGTTGATCCCAGGAACATCGCAAAGTCCCTGGTTGATCCAGGAGAAGCCCTTTTTTCAGGCGGCGAAGAGGCAGCCATTGAAGCTGCTGAAGTTGGGACAGCTCTGGAATGGCAGAGATCGGAAAGGAAGTATGTCAGCTTGGTGAGATTTTTAAGGATATTAATTGAGAAAACACCCTGAGGTTAAAATAAAATTAAAATTGAAGACAGAAGAGGTTAAGCAGTGGAATTAAGCTTGAGTCTAATGTAGCTTTCCCTATTTTTTTAATATATCTTTACATTTGGATGCTTATGGACGCTTTTACCTTTTAATTTGGATGGGACTGGACTGGATTGGATATGTCCATTTTATCTACTTAATTACTAAATTTTTAGTGCCTTTTTGTACAAATTTTCTTTGGTTTTATTCTTTGTTTACTTTTTTATTTTTTTTCTTTGTTCTACTGTGTATTGGACATAAGAAGGGAAAGGAAAGTGGAGATAATAAGTAACACTGCAATCTAGTGGATTGGAAATATTTTTTTCTGGTTTAAGAAAATAACAATTGTGTTACTATGTTACATTTCAAGGACTCTGAGCCTATTTATAGATAAGATAGTGGGAAGAGCATCAAAGACTGTTCATATGATTATTTATTCAGGTGTTCTTCTGGGAAACTATCAGTGGCAGGAGTCTGAGACTGAAAAGAAAAAGATTGCAGTGACTCTGGAAAGAGAGCTGTAAATATTATTTGGAAGTCAACAAAAGAGTTTTGGTGTATCATACAGTAGTGGATCTTCCTTCCTTTTTTTCTTCTTTTTTCCTTTTTTCTTTTTGGTGTTGCTTCTCCACTTCCCCCTTATTTAATTATTTTTAGTTGGACTGTGACCCTTTGGAGGACATTTAACTTTTTATACACATATAGATTTTTTTCTATGGTTTGTTTCTCCATATACTGTATTTTTTTTGGCTTTGTTTTTTTTTTTCACTTTCCTTCTTTGACTGGAGATTGTTAATGTGGTCAATATCTCTCTATTTAATTGGATTAAGGCATACGAGAGCCTGAAGATTTTTATTTCTCTTTTTTCTCTTTTTTTTCTGCTATGTTTAGTTTCTACTTTTCTTATTATTGCTTGGGACAATACCTGTCCTACATATAAGTGGCTTAAGGTATAGAAGAACCTGAAGATTTTTACTTGTTTAAATTTTTGGAAATCATTACACAGAAATGAGTAGAAAGGCAACAGCTATTGGTTCTTCTACATTGACCCCTTCCTCTTCACCATCTGGAGGACAATGATCAATACAGATGATGTTGCAACAGGAAAAGGAAAAGGACCGAGAGAAGGAAAAGGAAGTGACATTGCAGATGATTTGACAAGGAATTCAAAAATACAATCAAGAGTAGAGAATAATGAACTCTCTCTATCAGAGAAAATTGAACAAAAAACAGAAAAAACAGATGAAAAAGTGGAGAACATCCAGCAAATGATGAAGAAATATGAGGATAGACTCCAAAAAATTGAGGAAAAGAAAGAACAAAAAATAAAAAAAAAATCCGAGATATTGACAGTAGATTGGATGAGGTTGAACGAGATAAGAGTGGAATATTAGGATGGGAGGTGGACAGATCAGAATTTTACCTCAGATTTCAAAATATAGAAGAAGAAAAGGGTGAAAACTTGGCAGAAAATGATAGAAATCTTAGCAGAAGCACTAGAAATTACTAAAGAAAAGATGATGGATGGCATAGATGAGGTATTTCGAGTCTTTACAAGATATGCAATGAGAAACAAGCTACCAAGAGAAGTCCACATAAGATTCACTAAGAATCTAAAATGCAAATACTGCAGATTGCAAGAGAGAAAACATTGAAATATAAAGACAAGGAAATTGTGGTTCTGAAACAAATACCAAAAAAGAGCGAGGGAGATGAGAAGAGAATATCATTTTCTAACCAAATATTACTTAAGAAAGGTGTGAATTATAGATGGTTGATACCAGAAGGCCTTGTGTTTACATGGCAACAACAAAAATACAGAATAGATTCAATTGACAAAACAAAAGCATTCTGGACAGAATACCTTAGAGAGAAAGAAGAGACAAGAAGAGAAGATACACTGATTGAACTACAAAAGGAATTCTCTGCAATGACTGAAAAAGAAAAAGGTGCAGTGGGTGGCAATGTGGAATACATGGAGCAACGTGAACCAAGATCTACTAGAGCAATAAACCCTTCTTATAAAATATAAATATGGAAGAGAAAAAATTGATTACAATAAACATAAATGGACTTAATTTAGCCATTAAAAGAAGTAAGATATTTCATAAATTAGAGAAATTAAAGTTTGACATAATCTGCTTACAAGAAGTAGATATTAAGAAACAGCATGAACAAATATTGATATAGCCAAAATTAGGGAAAACATGTACTTCATTGCCACAATGTAAAAAAAGTGGAATTATTTTATACATTAGAGAGACAATCCCAGCGGAGCAAATTTATACAGATGATGATGGAAGAATCTTGATGGTGGAAATAATAGATAATAATACGAAAATACTTTTAATAGCAATATACGCTCCAAATGATAATCAAGAAGAATTTTACAGAAAATTACATATGAAAATAATTGAATTGGACTATGACAATATTTGCATGATGGGAGATTTTAATGGTATAGTAGATGAGAAATTAGATTATAATACCCAGAAAACAACAAAGCAAAGTAGAAAGACTCTTCCAAAATCCTTCTTTAAAATGATAGTGGAAACAAATCTGAAAGACGCATGGAGAGAAAGAAACGCAAAAAATAGACAATATACTTTTTATTCAAATGGACAGTCATCATGGTCTAGAATAGACATGATATGGACGACAATAGAATTGACATCTAACATAGAAGAAACTGATATAGAAGCAAGTACCTGGGCAGATCATAAACCAATGACAATGAAATGGAAAGGACAAAGGAGAAGATCTAGATGAACCTTAAATAATACAATATTAAAAGAAAAGGAATTTGTACAGAAAATGGAGAAAGAATTGGCTTTTTTCTTTAAAGAGAATAGAATAGAGGACACATTAATGCAAAATCTTTGGGATACAATGAAGGCCTATGCTAGAGGTCTGATAATAGACTATACAAGGAAAAGGAACATTAAGAAAAGACAAGCTTATAAAACATTAGAAGATGACTACAAGAAACTTGAAAAATAATTACAGGAATCTCCACCAAAAAAGGACATTAAAATAAAAATGGATACAATTAAACATAAAATGGGACTAATAAAAAAGAGGATTTAGCACAAAAAATTAGAAGTGCCAAACAGAATTATTTTGAAGATGCAAATAAACCAGGTAGATGGTTAATATACAAATTGAAAAAAGACAGAGAATGAAGAAAAATAACACAACTAGTAGACGACCAAGGGCAAATTAGATATGGAAATAAAGAGAAGAAAAAAATTATACAAAATTATTATAAGAAACTGTATGAGCATGAGAATATTGAGGTGGAAGATATTAAACGATACCTGCAGAAAGCGAATTTACCCCAGATTTCCAAAGACACTGAAATGATGTTAGAAGGAAATATAATGATGATGGAATTAACTGAAGCACTAAAAAAACAAAAGAATGGGAAGGCACCAGGCCCGGATGGACTGCCAGTGGAATATTATAGGACACTACAGGAATCGTTGAGTCCCCCATTGTTAGAAGTCATGAATGAAGTTATGTTAAAGATGAAAATACCCAAGTCATGGTCAGAAGCATATATTACACTTGTTCCGAAGGAGGTTACTGACCCACAACAAATCAAGAACTATAGGCCCATATGCCTGTTAAACTCAGACTATAAAATCTTCACTTCAATATTGGCAGAAAGACTCAAAAGATACTTAAATAATTTCATACACTCTGATCAAAATGGGTTTCTGCCAAAAAGACAGATTAAAGACAACATGAGAATAATTTTGGACACTTTGGAATATTATGAGGCACATTCTGAAAAACAAATGGCTTTGGTATTTTTAGATACACAGAAAGCCTTCGATAATGTGAATTGGCGATTTATGCTTTTACAGCTGGAGCAGATGGGCTTCGGTAGAAAAGCCATAGAAGCCATATACCATAAACACACAGCAAAAGTAATGATAAATGGAGAATTGACAGAGTCTATTGAAATAAAAAAAGGAATGAGACAAGGTTGCCCACAGTCACCTTTGTTCTTTGTGTTAACATTAGAAGTCCTAAATAGAAATATTAGAGAAGATAAAGATATAAAAGGAAAGAAAATTCAAAAGGAAGAATACAAATTGCAAGCATTTGCAGATGACCTGGTTTTTATTCCTGAAGATCCATTAGAATCAGCAATTAAATTGATAGACAAGATAGGAGAATATGGAAAAGTAGCAAGTTTGAAAATAAACAAAGACAAAATGCAGATTTTGACAAAAAAATATGTTCATAAAACAAAAAGAGGAACTGGCAAAAGTATTGAAGATGCAGGTCACAAATAAGGTTAAGTATTTGGGGATATACTTGACAGCAAGATGTAGTACACTTAAAGAGAACAACTACAATAAACTCAAACAACAGATAGTGACAGACTTGGCAAAGTGGGAAAACTTACAACTATCATTAATAGGGAGAATATCAACGGTTAAGATGAATATATTACCTAGAATCCTATATATATATCCAGACAATTCCAATTAGGTTGGGGAAAGAATATTTTGAGGATTTAAATAAAATAATGTTGAAATACATTTGGCAGGGCAAAAAAGCAAGAATAAAACTAAAATTGTTGCAAGATGCTAGAATACGAGGAGGATTTGGCTTGCCTAATTGGGAATTATACTATCAAGCGACAAGTTTGATGTGGATCAAGGAATGGATAATGCTAAGAAATACTAGATTATTGACTTTAGAAGGACATGATTTGTTGTTGGGATGGCACACTTTTTTATGGTATAAAGGAACAAAAACACAGGGGTATTTTAGAAGACATTTTATACAAGAGGCCTTGCTATTAAACTGGGAGATCAAAAGACAACATTATTTAAAAATTCCAGCCTGATTATCAACTATTGAAGCATTCTCATATTCAATAACATTTAGGAAGGAACAAATTGTTAGATATAATGAATTCTTGAATGAAAAGGGTGAACTTAAATCTTTGCTAGAATTAGAAGAACAAGGTATAAAGATGAATTGGTTTTTTTTATTTGCAAATACAATCTAGATACGATAAAGATTTTAAGACAGACGGTTTTTATACTAATTTGACTAATTTAGATAAAATTTTAACAGGTACTGATGAAAACGTAATTTAAAAACTATATGGATATTTATTAAAGGTTAAGTTGGAAGAAGAACAAGTTAAAGAAACAATGATTGCGTGGGAGAAAAATTTTGGACATGGAATTGACTTAGAGAAATGACAAAAATTGTGGTTGCAAAATTATAAAATGATAATGTCAACTGCATATAAAGAAAATTTGTATAAAATGTTTTACAGGTGGCATCTACTCCTGACAAGAATAGCCAGAATGTTCAAGAATAAATCCAAAAAATGTTGGAAATGTCATCAGATACCAGGCTCATATTACCATATGTGGTGGACATGTGCAGAAGCCAAAAGGTACTGGACTAATATCTACACATGGTTGGAAAAAATGATAATACAAAAAGTGACAAAAACACATAGATTTTAAACCAGATATTTTTTTTGGGAGGGGGGGGGATTATACCTGAAATATATAATAAAGAACTGAGATATTTGATTGTGAATATATTAACAGCGGCTAGGATTGTGTTTGCTAAAAATTGGAAAAATGAGAAAATACCAATGCAGGATAAAGTTATTAAGAAAATAATGGAATGTGCTGAAATGAGCAAATTGGCATTTGTAATTAGAGAACAAGAAGATAAACAATACTATAAGATATAGGATCTATTTTATCAATGGTTAGATAAAAAATATGGAAATGAAATATGGTAGAGACTTTCATAATAGAAGAACTGTAGAACTATGTGAAATATAACATATACTGTAGATGTATTATTATTGGAAAGATTCAAGAGGATGAACTGAATGTTATAATAAAAATTAATTCAAATCTTAAAATATTTTGAATGATAATGAAGGAAGAAATAGCCATAGTTAAATAAATGATTAATGAGGATAACAATATTAGGTCGATGATATGAGAATCTAGGTAAATTGTAAACTGTAAGCTATGAATTCGGTGAATGATGCACAAAAGACTTGTAACCAGTCGACATACTGTTTGTAATTGAAGGTAGTTTTATGTATGTTTGTTTAAAAATAAAAATAAATCTTTTCAAAACAAACAAAAACCATGTATTCAGGCCTAACATTGCTCCTCAGAGAGTACAATAATCATAGTTCTTTATATCCAAGGATAATTCCATCAGTTCCATTTAGATAGTCCAGGAGCTTTCCAAATATCTCCTTACATCCACTCTATAGGTTTAGTCATATATCTTAACATTCAAAAGTCACTTTACTTAGGTATCTTCCTTGTTCTCACAGTTGAACCTCCAATAGTTATAAAGTAGATAAATATAGAACAGTAGATATCACCACAGTCCTCCAGATAAATGTTGTTTATTTCGTTTTTTAAAATCAAGTTTTATTGATTTTTCTCTCCACCCCCCCCCCCCATTCATCCGCATATTTTATGAACAGAGTATTGGCCATATCATATCTTATACAACTTATCATATCCAAATACATTTTACTTAGTTACAATTTCTGCCAAAATCATCTTTTTCCATATTTTTAATCATATCTTAATATTTCTATGTTTATTTATATAAATGACATCTTCATTCGCCCTCAAATTCTAATTTCTCTATTTTTACTCATATTTATTCTTTTTTACTTTTTAATAATTCATTTTTTTTCCTAATACATTTACACATGTTCAGGGTTGCCTTTCTTCTATTTCATCTTTTTTTTTAATTAAAAAGTTTTATCAGGTATTATAACAATTTTTTCCCATCCCTCCTCCCCTTCCCTTCTCCACCCACCCCCATCCCTCATCCCCCCTCTCCCTCCAATCCCCCTCCCCCCCACCCTCCCCGGACTTCCCAGAGCAAATACAGGGTATAACATTTAACAAACATAAACTAAAATATGCTAACTTTCTGTAGGCTCCAAACTCCCTCTTGCTCTTTAACTCCCCTTTCAACTAACAAAACATAATTCAAAAAGAAAATTTTGGTTTCATTCATAGGCTATTTGAAACTTTTTAGTCCGATATTTGTTTTGAATATAGTCAATCCATCTTCTCCATTCCGATATATATCTTTCATTTGAATGATCCTTCAAGTATGCCGAAATTTTTGCCATCTCTGCTAAGTTTACTACTTTTAATGTCCATTCTTCAATAGTTGATAAGTCTTTCTTCTTCCAATACTGCTCCACCAAAAGTCTGGTGCTTTTATTAAATTTAAAATCAATTTAGTCTCTATGACGGTACAATCTGTAATTATACCCAACAGAAAGAACTGTGGAGTAAATTTTATCTTCTTTTTGAGAATGTTTTGGATAATCCACCATATTTTTATCCAAAATGCCTTGATTTTTTACATGTCCACCATATATGATAATAGGTGGCATCATCACATTCGCATCTCCAACACTTAGGTTGCACACTTGGATACATACAGACTAGCTTTTTAGGATCTAGATGCCATCTATAAAACATGTTATAAAAATTCTCTCTCAAATTTTGGGCTTGTGTAAACTTCACATTTCTAACCCATATTTTTTTCCCATGTTTCCATCATTATTGGTTCTTCAATATTTTGTGCCCACTTTATTATACAGTCCTTAACTAACTCTGTTTCTGAATGTCAGGGCGTTGATTAATCCCATGTTTGGCTCTGGGACAAATCACCCTGGTTAATTAGAAGAGATGGATTGTGGCTCCTCCTTGTTGCAATATTCTGAAAAAAGAAACGCGAAGAAAAGTTCTCTAATAAAACTCATTTATTTGTTATAAAGAAAATAAAACACCTCACTAACTAAGAAAGTTAATTGCTACATTTTGAAAGTAATTTTTGGGCCGGCTGCTTTTCAGCAGTCGACACCCCCGTGGCATGAGAACAAAGGAAGGAGTGTGTGAAGCAAGTGAAAGAATGCGGACATGCGTAGTAAAATACTGATAAGGAACTTGGCAAACTACAGTAAGTCTATTAGTCCAAAAATAATGAAGCTCAGCTGGGAAATAAAAAAAACGCTGTGACACTGAATCTATTTCTACCAATGCATTATACAACCTTTTTATATGCATTTGACTTTGATCTCTAATTTGTTTTACCAAGTTCTCCTCATTTTGCAAGATACCAATTTTCTGATCTTCTCTCCATCTAGCTTGCAGCTGTCCATACTGAAACCATGTTTGCATTATCCTTTCTTCTCTTAATTGATTCAGAGGTTTTAGTTGTAGTATACCTCTTTCCTTATTAAGAAGCTCTTTATATGTAGTCACATCTTGTTTTTGCTCTACACTTATATTCTCTATCGCATGTCTGGGTATTGCCCACATTGGTAACTTCTTGTTTAATTTATACTGATACTTTTTCCAGACACGCAATAAAGCAGTCCTTAATATGTAACTTTTAAAAGTCTTATCCACTTTCTTATCATATAATAAATAAGCATGCCAGCTGTAAACCAAATCATATCCCTCAATATTCAATATTCTTTCTTCTGTTGAGTTCATCTAGTCACTCATTGCTGATAGGGCAGCTGCCTCATAATATAGTCTTAAATTGGGCATTTTGAGACCTCCTCTTTCACGTATATCCTGCATTATTTTTTGCTTTATTCTCGGTCTGTTCCCTGCCCAGACAAAATTATTAATACCCTTCTGCCATATCTTTAAATTTTCATCTTTTTAAAATATTGGTATCATTTGAAAAAGAAATAAAAACTTAGGCAAAGCATTCATTTTTACTGCAGCTATTCTTCCCAACAAAGATAGTTGTAATTTTTTCCAATTTTCCATCTCTCTCTGTATTTTTTGCCACAACGGATCATAATTATGCTTAAATAATTTAGCATTTGATGTCGTAATGTAAACCCCTAAATACTTAACTTTTCTAACTATTTCAAACCCTGTTATTCTTTCTAATTCTTCTTTTTGATTTGTAGTCATGTTTTTAGTTATTATCTTCATTTTCCCTGCATTTATTTTAAATCCAGATACTTGTCCATATTGATTAATTATATCCATTAAACCTACAACCGACCGTAATGGTTGGGTTAAAGTAACAACCAAATCATCTGCAAATGCTCATAGTCTGTAGTCATACTGCCTAATTTTAATTCCATTTATTTTATCTGACCCCCGTATTTTACTCAACAAAAATTCCAAAGTCAAAATAAACAATAATGGAGACAAGGGACATCCTTGTCTTGTTCCTTTTTCTATATTAAAGGTATCTGTTAAACTACCATTAATTATTATTTGTGCTGTTTGTTTCTGATATATTGCCTTAATAGATTGTATGAAATATTCTCCAAATTGCATCTTTTCTATTATTTTCAATAAGAAATGCCAATTCAATCAATCGAATGCTTTTTCTGCATCAAGAAATATTAGCACTGCAGGGATTTGGTTGTTCTTCCCCAGATACTCTAATAGGTTAACAACTTGTTTTACATTACTCTTCATTTGTCTACCATTTATAAAACCAGTTTGATCATTATGAATCATTTGTTGCATGACTGTCGTTAACCTATTTACTAGTATTTTAGCAAAAATCTTATAATCTGTATTTAAGAGTGATATAGGCCTATAATTTTTTGGCTGGGTGTGGTCTTGATCCTCCTTTGGAATCAGAGAAATAAAAGCTGTCCTCCAGGATGGGGGTACATCTCCTCCAGATTGTATGTTAGTAAATAATTCTTTAAGTGGTCCCACCATTTCTAACTGCAAGTGTTTATAATAAACAGCTGTCAAACCATCTGTCCCAGGGGCTTTACCCACTTTCAACTGCTTAATTGCAAACATAATCTCCTCGGAAGTTATTGGTTGATTTAAACCCTCCCTTTGCTCTTTTGTAATTATAGGAATATTCTCTTTCTGTAAGTATCTATCTATATCTTTACTGTGAATTTTATCACTAGCATACAATCTCGTATAAAATTCTAAAAATGCTTTTTTAATCATATTTTGCTGATAAACCTCTTTACCTTTATATTCTATTTTCTCTATTGTCCGTGACTTTTGTTTTTTCCTTAACATATATGCTAACCATCTCCCTGGTTTGTTAGCATTGCAAAAAATATTGTGTTAGCATATTGCAAATTAGTTGCAATCTGATCTGCCATTAGCATATTAAATTGCCCTCACAGTAAATTAATTGCCTCTTTTATTTTCTTGTCTGCTGGGTTCAATATCAAAGCTTGTTCTATTTTTTTAATTTCCTCTTCTAAGTCCTTCCTTTTTTTTCCTGTTTACGTCTATGTTTATTATTCAAATATATCAAGATACCTCTCATATATGCTTTACTTGCATCCCAAACCATTTCCATAGATGTACCCTTATGCATATTTATAATGAAAAATTCTTTCATAAATTTTGTACATTCTTTTACATATTCCTCATATTTAAACAGATTTTCATTTAACCTCCAAGACCTCTTAAATCCCATTCCATACTCTAATTCCATCCAAACTGGACTATGATCCGTTAAAACTCTTGGGGAGATCTTCGTCTTCTTCACCCTAGAAAAGAGATCATTAGTAATTAATATGAAATCAATCCTAGAGAAAGAATGATGTCTATCAGAAAAAAAGGTAAAATATTTTTCTTCAGAGTTTCTCTCTCGCCAGATATCTCTCAACTCCATATCATCCATCATTTCAAAAAACGATTTTGGCAATCTGGCACGCATTGAGATATTTTACAAGAGCCCCTTCTTATCTTTTTTAGTGTCCAAAACTCCATTCCAATCACCCAATAAAATGCATGGTTTATAATCCCATTGTAGTAACTTGGAATGTAAAAGCTTGTAAAATTTTTCCTGTTGTTGGTTCAGTGCATATACTCCAATTAAAAGTATTTTTCCTCTTTTATTAAAAGTTCAATTGCTATTAATCTTCCTTGATCATCTGCTTCAATTAATTTAGCAATTAAGTCTTTTTTTAGGTATATAACTATACCATTCTTCTTCTCGGGAGCAGATGCAACAAAATGTATACCTAACCTTGCATTTATTAAATATTTTTGGTCTTTCCTTCTAATGTGAGTCTCTTGTAGACAAATTACATAATTTTTAAACTGTTTCAAATAATGAAATATTTTTCTCCTCTTTTGTGGTGAATTTAGGCCATTAACATTCCAAGTCAGAAATCTAGTTGCCATTCTTGGCACCCTGAAGCTTTCGGAGCATCTGCTGGAAATCTCCATGCATTTTGCTTTTTGGCCTTGTTCCTCCCACTGCTTATGTTTTTGTAGTTTCTTGAATCATCTGAAGTTGCTGCACTCTTAATTCTTCTTGACGCTTGGCTGCCACTCGGGTCTTTCTTTGATCCTTAGGTTCTTCTATCTCCAAGGCTTGAACAGTAGTCGAAAGTTGTATTAAATCTTCTTGAGTAATCAAAGCTCCCCTTTGGGCCTGTGCCAATGATTCTTCCTCATCTCCCTTTCTTGCCCCCTCTGCTTCCGTCTTCCTTCTAGCTTCTGGGGACCGTGGGCATCCAGCCTTTAGTACATTGGGGTAAAAATCTCTTGCCTTCCACACTGAGTTAAGATGATATCTTTCTCCTGAATAGTTCACCACTAGTCCAGCTGGAACTTCCCATCTGTACTGTATCTGACGGTTTCTCGGTTCTTCCACCAGAAAGGCATAATCCCTTCTGGCTCTCAACATTTTTGGGGGATCTCTTTCAGTATTAAAACCTCCTGCCCCTGCACTTGAAGTTTATTTTTAAAAGTGACTTGTAGGATTTCATTGCGTATTCTCCTTGTTGTAAAATAGACTACAATGTCTCTTGGTAGATTTTTTTGTCTGGCAACCCATGAATTGACACGGTAAATTTTGTCAATTTGCCATTCCAGATTTGCTTTTTGATCTCCCATTATCTGTACAAATGCTTCTGAAAAAATCTCTCTCAAATTCTCTTGCTTATTTTCCTTGAGGCCTCTTATTCTCAAAGCAAATTCCATATCTCTATATTGTATCATTGTTACATCGGCCTCTGCTCTTTCCATCTTATTCTGAACTTCTCCCATTTTATTTTCCAAATTCTCATTAGACTGCTTAATTTCTTCCACTTTTTCATCTATTGCTTCAATATGGCCTGCCAGACCTTGGACTGTCATGACAATATCTTCTCTAATTTCATGATTTTGATTTTGAATAAACTCTTTAATTTGAGCCATCTCCTCAGCAACATCTCGGATTTTATCCTCAAACACCAAAGTAATTTTTTTTTCTGTAACAGAGGCTTGTGTTTTAAGGGCTTCCTGCAACATTTCAAGTGTTAATATTGGTGGTTCTGTTGGAACAGAGAGAGATTGCAGTTTGGACGTTTGAGCTGGCTAGCTCCCAGCACTTTTAGGGACAATAGTCTTTATTTATTTATTTTGAAGCCATTTTTAGTTTCCAATTTGAATTTGAGCAACCAAAACAACAAATCCACCAGATCCAAAAATTTCCAGTCTTTAAATAATATCAATCCTTTTTTTAAAAAAAAAACACTGCTATAGTCTTTTTAGCTTTTAATCTTTTTTCTTTCAAAGCAAAGATCTCTAATTTTAGACAGGGGCTGCCAGCGCTAAACAAAACTTTCCTTTTTAACTTTCACTTTCATGCCCCATTAAAGCTCAATCGCCATCTTGGTTTCACTTTCTCCCCTTAGTAACTCAGAAGGAAGTAATACACATTTGGAGTTAAAGTTTAGTACTTGCAAATCTGATCTCTCCTGAGTTTGCTGAGCCTGCTTCCAAATCCAATGTTTTATTCAAAGCGTTGCTTGCAGGGGTGGTTGCGGCGTCTTCTTCTGCTTAAAGCAGAAACGTCCCGGATCCGGAGCTCTGTCGGGCTTCCAGGGAGCTCTCACCCTTCGAGCCCCAGAATTATTCCTGGGGCACTTGGGGACCTCTACCTGCACCCGTCTGCTCTCTTCCTCCCTTTTTCCCAGGGAGAAAGTTTCCAAGCCGCAAGACAGTTGATTTGCGCTGTTCTAGCGGCTTTATGAAATCGCGGGGCTGGCGCTCACAGAGGAGCATCTTTGGCACCTGCGGTGCCACCGGAAGTCTGTGTCCCTTCTATTTCATCTTTTTTATTGTACAGCAATCTTTCTTCTCATTCTCTTCTGTCTCCCTCCCTTCTTTTATCCTTCCTACTTTCTTCTTTCCTCCTCTCCTCCTCTTTCTCTACTTCCCCTTCCTTTCTCCCCCTCCTCCTCTCTTTCTCCCTATCTAAATTTTTCTCTTACTTATTTATTTCCCCTTCCTTTCTTCCTCCCCTCTTCACTTTCTTCCATTCCTCTCTCTCCTTCTCCCTTCCTTCCATCCTTCTACTCCTTCTTTCGTCTTTCTCTATTGCTGTATTCATTTTTAATTTACTATTTTCCACTATGATGTCCAGGCAACCCCGACTTTTCCTCCATTTATTAAATATATTTCTCAGAATTCCCCTCCTCTTTTTAATTATTAACAATATATTTCAACCTATTCCATTTTTATCTTAAAGCCTTTGCTGAGTTGGCCTTCTGATCCTTAATCTATTTTATCTTTAAGTTTCAGTTTATTTAGATTTATATACCGCCCTACTCCTGAAGGACTCAGGGCAGTGAACAGCCAAGATAAAACACATACAGTACAAATTTAAAAAACAATTTAATTTAATATTAAATAAATTTGGCCCATACTAATTAAAATACCCCTGTTTTTAAAAACAAATTAAAATTAAACAATTAAAAAGAGTTAAGCCAGCCCAGTTTGTTGAAATAAGAAAGTCTTGAGGGCGCGGCGGAAGGTGCGTAAATCCGGGATCCTCCGTATCTCCAGGGGGAGTTTGTTCCACAGGGCAGGTGCCCCCACAGAGAAGGCTCTCCCCCTGGGGGCCGCCAGTTGACATTGTTTGGCCAATGGCACCCTGAGGAGCCCCTCTCTGTGGGAGTATACTGGCCCATGGGAGATTACTGGTGGCAGAAGGCAGTCTCATAGATATCCAGGTTCTGAGCCATGGAGCACTCTAAACATGGTAACCAATACCTTGAAGCGCACCCAGAAGACCACCAGGAGCCAATGCAGCTTATGCAGGAGAGGTGTTACATGGGAATGCCATGTTGTTCCCATAATGCTCTCTACATGGGGCTCCCCCTGGGGTGCACCCGGAGGCTCCAGCTGGTTCAGAATGCGGCCGCGTGGGGGATTATGGGGGCGACGAGGCGCTCCCATGTGACACCTCTCCTGCACGAGCTGCACTGGCTCCCGGTGGTCTTCCGGGTGCGCTTCAAGGTGTTGGTGACCACCTTTAAAGCGCTCCATGGCTTAGGGCCGGGGTACCTACGAGACCGCCTGCTGCCACCAATAGCCTCCCACCGGCCAGTATGCTCGCACAGAGTGGGCCTCCTCAGGGTGCTGTCCTCCAGACAATGTTGGCTGGTGACCCCCAGGGGGAGAGCCTTCTCTGTGGCAGTGCCCACCCTCTGGAACAACCTCCCCCCAGAGATACGTACAATAACAGACCTCCGGATTTTTCGTCGGGCCCTGAAAACCTATTTATTTCAACTAGCTGGGCTGGCTTGAGTTAAATTTTAAATTGATTTTAAATTGGGTTGTTTTAATTTACAGCCAAAATATTTAATTATTTTAAACTGTTTTTAAATTTTGTATGTCCTGTTTTTTACTTTGGCTGTTCACTGCCCTGAGCCTTATTTGGAGAAGGGCGGTATAGAAATGGAAACAAACAAACAAATAAACAAACAAACAAATAAATAAATAAATAAATAAATAAATAACCACCCACGCGGCCACATTCTGGACCAGCTGGAGCTTCCAGGTGCTCCTCAAGGGGAGCCCCGTGTAGAGAGCATTGCAGTAGTCCAGGCAGGAAATGACGAGGGCATGAGTGACCGTACATAAGGAGTCCCAATCCAGAAAGGGACGCAACTGGCAAATCAGGCAAACCTGATAAAAAGTCCCCCTGGCCATAGCCATCAGATGTTCTTCTAAAGACAGTAAAGTGTGTCCAGGAGGACACCCAAGTTGCGAGCCCTCTCCGTAGGGGCCAACGACTCACCCCCAATAGTTAGTGATGGCACTAACTGGCTATATTGGGACACCAGAAACCACAGCCACCTGGTCTTGGACGGGTTGAGCCTGAGTCTGTTTCTCCCCATCCAGATCCGCACGGCCTCCAGGCACTGGGACATCACTTCAAGGGAATCATTGGGGTGGCCCGGGGTGGAGATGTACAGCGGAGTGTCATCAGCGTCCTGGTGGTACTTCACTCCGAAACCACGGATGATCTCACCCAGTGGCTTTACATAAATATTGAACAGAAGGGGCGAGAGGACCGACCCTTGTGGCACCCCGCACACAAGGCACCTCGGGGTTGATCTCTGCCCACCTGCCAACACCGACTGCGACTAGTCTGAGAGAAAGGAGGAGAACCACTGCAACACAGTGCCCCCCACCCCCAACTCTTCCAACCGGCGCAGCATGATACCATGGTCGATGGTATCAAAAGTCGCTGAGAGGAGCAGCCCCTGTCCCGAGCCTTCCAGAGATCATCAACCAATGCCGTTTCTGTGCTGTATCCAGGCCTGAAACCCGACTGGAATGGATCTAGATAAACCATTTCATCCAGGTACTGGGGAAGCTGTCGCAGCACCACACTCTCAACAACCTCCGCCACAAAGCAAAAGTTGGAGACTGGACGATAATTTACTAACATTGCCAGGTCCAGGGAAGGCTTCTTAAGGAGAGGCCTCACCACTGCCTCTTTCAAGGCGGCGTGAAAGTCACCCTCATTCAATGAAGCATTAATAATCCCCTGGAGCCAGTCTCGTGTAACCACCCAAGAAGCCAGCACCAACCAGGAGGGACACGGGTCCAATAAATATGTGGCCATGCTAAGTCTACCCAGAATCCTATCCATGTCTTCAGGAGTCACAAAATCAAACTCCTTCCAGATAACATTCTCAAGACCTGCCTCCATCACCCCTCCCGGATCTACCCAGTCAGAATCCAAGTCTTCCCGAATTTGAGCGATTTTGTCATACAGATACTGTACAAAGTCCTCAGCCTGACCCTCCAAGGGGTCTTCCCACGCTCCCAGATGGAGCAGGGAGCGGGTCACCCTAAACAGGGCGGCCGGGCGATTATCTGATGATGCAATAAGAGTGGAAAAATAATTAAATTTTGCGGCTTTTATTGCCATTAGGTAGGTCTTAATATGAGACCTCACCAGTGCTCGGTCAGATTCGGAAAGGCTGCTCTCCAGGCGTCTTTTCTGGTGCTTCATCTCCCTCAACTCCTCAGTAAACCAAGGAGCCAAGTGAGATCGGCGCTGAGTCAGAGGCCGCAAAGGCATGACCCGGTCCAAAGCTCCAGCGGCCATCCTATCCCAGGCGGCCACCAGGTCTTCGGTCAAGTCGTAAGCCAGAGCCTCAGGGAATGGCCCAAGCTCCGTCTGGAACCTATCCGGATTCATTAGGCGCCTTGGGCGGAACCACCTCATCAGTTCCGCCTCCCTGCAGCAGGATATAGCGGTTCGAAGGTCAAAGCGGAGGAGAGAATGATCCGACCATGACAAGGGCTCAATCACTATATCCCCTATATCAAGATCATTCAGCCACTGGCCAGAGACAAAAACCAAGTCCAGAGTGTTTCCCCCTGTGTGAGTACAGCCATGAACTAACTGGGTCAGGTCCATAGCCATCATGGAAGCCATGAACTCCCGAGTTGTCTCAGACGCTTCACCGATGGATGGCAGGTTGAAATCCCCCATGACCAAAAGTATCAACCACCACCCTAACTATTACGTTCAGCAGCTCAGGCAGGGCTGCTGCCACACAGCAGGGAGCCAGATACGCAACCAGCAGGCCCATCTGTACCCCACGACCCCACTTCACAAGGAGGGATTCACATCTGGCTATCTGAGGAGCAGTGGCCTCCCTCGGACCAAGACCTTCTTTTATAACAACCGCCACCCCCGCCCCCACCTTGTGATCTCGGCTGATGGAATGCACGGAAACCTGGTGGGCACATTTCAACGAGGGGGACCCCCTCTCCTGGCCCAGCCAGGTCTCCGTATACCTGCCAGGTCCACTCCCCTCTCCTGAACAAGATCACAAATGAGGGGGGGCTTTATTTACCACAGACCTGGCGTTGCATAACATCAGCCAAAGGCCCACACCCTGAGGATCTGTGCAACCCAGAGAACGAGAGGAGCATTGGGGGCTGGAGCACGCCACCACTCGAAGACAGCGGATGCGCCCTCCCCTAACATGATATGGCCCCCTGCTCCTACCATATCTGCCCCTCACACACACAGTACTGATGGAATTGCCTCCTCAATACAAACTCTCGCCCCCACCTTGATCTCCAGCCCCACACCTCCAATGCCGCCGCCCCCTTCCAGGGCTGGCTTCAACCTTATATCTATAGGGATCCCCCCAAGTCCATTCCTAAAACCCATTATCCCCCTCCCAGAACCCCTTAAAAATTTAACAAAAGACACAGCTAAAAAACCCCACAGCCTTCTCTTTGATGCATGCCACCTCTCAGGGCTCCAAAGCCCGTCATCAAGATAGGCCCTCGATAGAGTAAAGGGCCAAACCTGCGAGGGAGGGAATCTCGCAGTCCAAGGAGCTCAGTCACCGAATACACTCAATCAATCAATAGGGGTGAGAAATAGTCCATGGTCAGGGGGACCACCATGGTGATGTAAATCCACAGGGGAAAGTTCTAATCTCAGGCACAAGCAGCTGGGCTCCACTGCACTCTCACCGCAGTGGAGGGGAGATACATGCCATTTCGACACTTGGAAATTCATTGGCCCAACCGTCCTCTCACGAAGGCCGACCAGCTGAAATAATCCTAAGGATTGGTGGAAACCGGTAGTGAAGGGCAGCCATACACCGACTCCCTCCGGACTTGTATCCCCAGACGTAGTTCCCCATACGGGTTAAGGAGAAGTCGAAAAGCCAATCCTCCGGCTCATGAGAAGGATTCAGTTCAGGGGGAACCTTGCAGCGATGCAATTAGGAGAGGGCATTAGTAATATCTTTCTTCTTTTTTACTTCTTACTTATATTTCATTTCATTCTTACTTACATCATTTACTAACATTTCAATTTTGTTCAGTTTTACATTTCAGTTTTTCATCTTAATTTCAATTAATTCCTTTGTTTGTCTCCATCTTTAACACACTCTTCTTTACCATCCACTATTATTTCTTTCCATACTATACTTCTTCAGATAACAAAACATATAACCCATTCTGTCTTTCATATTACATCTATTGTTCTATTTTACATTAAACAGCATCTTTCTTCTTTTTTGCTTCTTGCCCACATTTCATTTCATCCTTATTTATATCCCTTTTACAATAATCTATATTTTTCTTCTAAATTACTTTTTACATACAGTTTCTACTACTAATATCCTTCTCTTAAATCAACATACTGATATTTTAATTTCCTTTCTGCTATCCCTTTTTTAACCATTTTCTTTTAATCTCTCCACAATTCCATTTCTTGATAATTTCCTTCCTTTCTCCCATTCTCTTATCTTTTTCTTTTTCTTATACCTCCCTTTCTGGCTCCTTTCTTTAATTTTTACTCTTTTAATTTTCCCTCTCAATATTTTCCCATTTCCTTCTCTTTTCTTCTTTTTTGAGAGATATTCCCCCTTATCCATTTTCATACTTTTTTCATCCATTTTCATACTTTTCAAGCTTCTTGCACTGCGAGATTCCCCCCTCTCGCAGGCTTGGCCCTCTATGTTATCGAGGGCCCACCTTAATGACGGGTCTTGGGACCCCGAGAGGTGGCATGTCGCAAAAAGGGGATTGAGGGTTTTTTGATGACACTTTTAAATAGACTTTTAAGGGGTTCTGGGGAAGGTTACGTGGGTTTGGGGGGTAACCCACAGGGGATGGGGACTGGCCCAGCAGTTAATGGTGCCACAGGGGACATGGACTCTGGGGGAAAGAGGGCTATTAGAATACTCTCTGTCGAGGGCTTCCCTATCAATACGCTGAGTGGGAGGGGCAGATATGGCGGGAGCAGGGGGCCGTATCGTGTGATGGGGGCACGCACTCGCTATCTTCGAGCGATTGCATGCCCCGGTCCCCTTAGCTCTTCCCGTTCCCCAGGTTGCTCAGAGTCTCTGGGCCCGAGTTTCCGGCTGTTGTTATGTAATGCCAGATCCGTAGTAAATAAGGCCCCCCTCATTTGTGATCTTATTCAGGAGGGGGGTGCAGACCTGGCAGGTATTACGGAGACCTGGTTGGGCCATGGGAGGGGGTTCCCCATGGATATGTGCCCACCAGGCTTCCGTGCATTTCATCAGCCGAGAGTTCAGGGCAGGGGCGGGGGGCTAGCAGTCGTTCTAAAGGAAGGTCTCAATCTGAGGGAAACCACTGTACCTCAGATAGCTGGATGTGAGTCCCTTTTTGTGAAGTGGGGTTGTGGGGTGCAGATGGGTTTGTTGATCACGTACATGGCTCCCTGCCACGTGGCAACGACCCTGCCTGAACTCCTCAACATCATAGCCGAGGTGGCGGTTGATACCCCCAGACTTCTAGTCATGGGGGATTTTAACCTGCAATCTGTCGGTGAAACGTCTGAGGTAGCTCGGGAGTTCATGGCTTCCATGACGGCCATGGACCTGACTCAAGTAATTCACGGCCCTACTCACATGGGTGGACACACTCTGGACTTAGTTTTTATCTCTGGTCAGTGGTTGAGTGGTCTTGATATAGGGGATATAGGCTTCGAGCCCTTGTCATGGTCTGACCACTCACTCCTTCGACTTGACTTTCTGACCACCGCACCCCATCGCAGGGAGGCAGAGCCGACCAGGTGGTTCCGCCCCAGGCGCCTGATGGATCCTGATAGGTTCCAGAGGGAGCTTGGGCCATTTCCTGAGACCCTAGCTCACGACTCGGCTGAAGAACTGGTGGCTGCCTGGGATAGTGCGGCCGCTGGGGCTCTGGACCGTGTCGTGCCTTTGCGGCCTCTGACCCGGCACCGAACTCACTTAGCTCCTTGGTTCTCCGAGGAGCTGAGGGAGATGAAGCACCAGAAAAGACGCCTAGAGAGCGGTTGGAGGGCCAGCCGATCCGAATCTGACTTGACACTGGTAAGGTCTCATATTAAGACCTACCTAGTGGTGATAAAAGTGGCAAAATCTAATTATTTTGTCGCTCTTATTGTGTCATCAGATAATCGCCCAGCTGCCCTGATTAGGGTGACCCGCTCCCTCCTCCATCTGGGAGCGCAGGATGACCCCTTGCAGGGCCGAGCTGAGGATTTTGTACAGTGTCTGTATGATAAAATAACTCAGATTCGGGAAGACTTGGCCACTGACTGGGTTAGTCCAGACGAGATGACTAAGGCAGGCCTTGAGAGTGTTAACTGGTAGGAATTCGATCCTGTGGTCCCGAGGACGTGGACAGGATCTTGGGACGGCTAAACGCGACCACATGTTTATTGGACCCGTGTCCCTCCTGGTTGGTGCTGGCTTCCCGGGAGGTTACACGAGGCTGGCTCCAGGGGATTATTAACACTTCTTTGAATGAGGGTGTCCTGCCGGCCGCTTTGAAAGAGGTGGTTGTGAAGCCCCTCCTCAAGAAGCCCTCCCTGGATCCTGCTGTTTTGGCTAACTATCGTCTAGTCTCCAACCTTCATTTTATTGTGAAGGTTGTTGAGAGTGTGGTGGCTGACAGCTTCCCCAGTACCTGGATGAAGCTGTCTATTTGGATCCGCTCAAGTCCAGTTTCAGGCCTGGGTACAGCACGGAAATGGCATTGGTCGCATTGGTGGATGATCTCTCGAGGGCTCGGGGTAGGGGTTATTCCTCTATTCTGGTCCTGTTAGATCTCTCAGCGGCTTTTGATACCATCAACCATGGTATCATGTTGTGCCGGCTGGAGGGACTGGGAGTGGGGGGCACTGTTTTGCAGTGGTTCTCCTCCTATCTCTCCAACCGGTCGCAATCTGTGTTGACGGGGGCAGCGGTCGACCCCGAGGCGCCTTGTTTGTGGGGTGCCACAAGGGTCGATCCTCTTGCCCCTCCTGTTCAACATTTATGTGAAGTGGCTGGGTGAGATCATCCATGGTTTTGGGGTGGAGTTCCATCAGTACACTGATGATACTCAGCTGTACATCTCCACCCCAGACAATCCCAACGATGCCTTGGAAGTGATGTCCCAGTGTTTGGAAGCCGTGCGGGTCTGGATGGGGAGAAACAGGCTCCGACTCAACCCTTTCAAGACCGAGTGGCTGTGGCTGCCGGCGTCCCGGTATAGCCAGCTGGCCCATCGCTGGTTATTGGGGGCGAATCATTGGCCCCCACGGAAAGGGCTCGCAACTTGGGTGTCCTCCTGGACTCACGGCTGTCTTTAGAAGGGCATATGATGGCCGTGGCCAGGGGGGCCTTCTATCAGGTCCGCCTGATATGCCAGTTGCGCCCCTTTCTGGATCGGGACTCCCTATGCACAGTCACTCAGGCACTCGTCACTTCCCGCCTGGACTACTGCAACGCTCTCTACATGGGGCTCCCCTTGGGGTGCACCCGGAGGCTCCAACTGGTGCAGAATGCGGCCGCGTGGGGGATTATGGGAGCGACAGGGCGCTCCCCTGTGACTCCTCTCCTGCGCGAGCTACATTGGCTCCCGGTGGACTTCCGGGTGCACTTCAAGGTGTTGGTGATCACCTTTAAAGCGCTCCATGGCTTAGGGCCAGGGTATCTACGGGACCGCCTCCTGCCACCAATTGCCTCCCACCGGCCAGTTCGCTCCCACAGAGAGGGCCTCCTCAGGGTGCCGTCAGCCAGGCAATGTCTGCTGGCGACCCCCAGGGGGAGAGCCTTCTCTGTGGTAGCACCCACCCTCTGGAACAATCTACCCCCAGAGATACGAGTGATCCCAGACCTCCGGACTTTTCATCGGGCTCTCAAAACCTATTTTTTTTCAGTTAGCCGGGCTGTCCTGATTTTATGATTGGTTTTAAATAATTTTGATATGGTTTTAATTGGAATGTTTTAAATTAATGGGCCAAATTTATTTAATTATTTTAAATGTATTTTAACTTTTGTATATAAAATGTTTTATTTTTTGGCTGTTCACCGCCCTGAGTCCGAAAGGAGAAGGGCGGTATAGAAATTTGAATAAAGATAAAGAAAGATAAAGATACTTTCACTGTCAATCCCAGTGTAATCATCTGTATCTTTATTTTCAATCATTTCCTTTTCAGTCTTGTCTTCTTGCTCCTTTTGCTTCCAATTCATATTTTCTCTTTCATTTTTTTTTACATTCTAATCAGTCCTCTGCTTCTTTATTTCCCTTAAACGCTTCTCTTATCTTTTGAAACATCTCCCTTAGTTTCTTATATTCATCCTCCCAATTCTCCATGTTATCAATTTTGCTTCCAATTCATATTTTCTCTTTCATTTTTTTTTACATTCTAATCAGTCCTCTGCTTCTTTATTTCCCTTAAACGCTTCTCTTATCTTTTGAAACATCTCCCTTAGTTTCTTATATTCATCCTCCCAATTCTCCATGTTATCAATTTAAAGGGCAAGATTTTTTAAATTTATTATTTTCGTTTACATATATTTCAAATTCAAGTCCATATAGTGCCTCTTTCTTCTTTTTTCATTCCAAATAGTATCCAATTCAAATATAGTCTTTGTTCTTTCCTCTTCTTTTGAAATCGTGCTGCAGCTGTTTAAACAAATACCCCCTCCCCCCAAATCTTCTCACAGTCTAAATAAACTTAGTTTAATACTTTCTTTTCACCAGTAGATGGCTCTCTCCAATTCACAAATCCCCTGACAACAAAGTATCAATTTGTAAATCCACAAAAATAATTATTTCCTTTTCTCTTCTCCAAATTAAGTCCTTTTGTTGTTTAAAGAATATTTCTCTGTTTTCTTTTTGTTATCTTATTTTTAATTTCTTCCAAGTCCAATTTTAAATCCAGTGGAAGGTTCCTTTAGGGCTTTAGTTTTAAAGTTCCTTCCCCCACCCCCTTGAGTTTCTGAGTACCAATTAGCCGCTAATTATGTGTTGGGACTTCTTTCAAGTTTTACAGTTTTTTCTTCTTCTTACCTGTGAGTTGGCCAATCATCACCCGGTAACAATACTCTATTCAATCTCAAACTCCTGCAATTCCTCTTCTTGTCTGTGGCCATTCCAGTTTTTGACAGCTCCATGACTGCTTTCCTTCGCCGCTGGGTCAGCAACTAATGCCAGCACTTCAGGGAACTTGCTCTTTCCTATCAGTGCCAGCCTGTGCCTCCTTTCTTCACTGTCCCTACAGGACAGCTATGATCCCTAGGGATCCCCAAAATCAGCTGGGATATCGGTGTTCTCTTGGAGCTCCGTAATCCACACCATGCTGCCCGATGCGGGCCATGCCCCCATTATCTAAATGTTGTTTATTTCTCTTATTGGAAATTTTCCCAGACTTGTAGGGGTAAGGTATATTTTCCATTCGTCAGTAGTTGGCACCCTCATTTTAGGTTTCAGCGTAATCTCAGATCTCACAAGTATTTAATCCAATTTTAATTCAATTTATGGTAGCAAAGTCAGTTATTAAGTAAATAATTCCAGCATTTTAAAATGCCTTTCCAAAAACAATGCCTACCCATTTTAAAAGTCCAATTTTCTATGTTTTAATTTTTTTTTTTTTTTTTTTTTTTACTTTTCTACCCTTAGTTCCTTTCTTTCAGGTCTGGAATTTTTCTCCAAGTAATGATTCACCACTTTAACAAATAGTTCTAAGAGTCTCTTTTCCTGAATTTTTTTTCCTTTTAGGCTATCTATCTATCTATCTATCTATCTATCTATCTATCTATCTATATATCTCCATTCATATACATAGCCAAACAGACAGACAGACTGACACACACAAACAAATGCTAGTTTAGTTCAAAGGTGAGAAAAGATAAGATATAATTTAGAAAAAAATAACAATCAATTCCCATGAAAATGAATGACTCCAACAAAATCAACTCTATCAGAAGTCTGGCTCCACTGAATACAGGCATCATATAAGGATGTTACATTTTAAATTCAGTTTGCTCTGAAGAAACCCGCAGCATGACTAGTGAAAGATAGCATTTATTCGTTGTTTCACATGGCATTCACCAGAAATAATTCTATCAATAAGTAGTATCATTTTTAGAATAATAGAGCACCATTTTACTTATTTTTTTGTGAAAGTGCTAAGGAGAGTAAATTAAAATATATAGATCTTTCTGAGTTAATTGCTGCAAATAAATAAAATTATTCAAATTTTTAAAAATGCTGTAAATGCAAGTAGTAGAATATTCAGAAATTTAAAAACTTAAAACTAATTCACAACTTTATCATATGAATAGAAAGCTAGATTACTAAACTATTAAATGAATATATATGAATGTCTTTCTCTTTCTCTCTGTAAAATTTTATTGGGTTAACCGACCAATAACATCTAATAGAAAGACAAAAAAACGTCATAAAAAGCTTTGGAAAATATTGCATATTTATAATATTTTAAAATTAAGAAAGTGTTTTCCTATATAAAGGAGTGCCACTGAAATAAATTGTATGATTTTCCTGGAAATGTTAAGGTTCTGGTCCAACAATAAGAAATAAATGAATTCATCCTTAGAGCAGTTGTAATGTCTATTAGCAAGTTGCTAATAAGCATGGGGACAGGGTACAAATTACTGTAGAAAATATATCAAAGGAAAATTCAGGATAGATCTTAGGTTCTTCCAGTTACAGGGGCAAGTTTTGTGAAAGGGTATCTATGATTCATTGGGTAATATTGAATAGATAATTTAATGACATGAAGCGTTTCTTATTTATATTATACCAATATTAGTTACCTACATCACCCTGATTTACCTGAAGTATTCTATCAAACACCCATGACAGTTCTAGTGCCTAATGGCACCATGGCTAGGAGAGCTTGACATAGAAGATCATTGGCATAAATCATTCTGAATTTCAATTTTCCAAAAAGAAGAATAGTTTTCTAGAAAGATGACAGCATCTGGGAAATCCAGTAAACTTGAGCCAGAAATATAGTCTGCACATATGTCGTATGTAATTATTTTTTTTTTATTGCAAAAGTTTTACAATTACATTTTCACCCCTTTCCCCCCCCCCAACCCATCCCAAACTTCCCAACCTCCCTAACCCACCCTAACCCTCCCCTCCCCCCGGACTTCCGCACAGTATACTCATATCAGGTAAAAGGAAAAACCCTCCTTTGTATAAAACTTATATAAAACTTGAACCCCTCCCTCCCCCTTATAAATTTTCATCTTCATTACATTAAAATATTTCTATCTTAATATAACATTTTCAAATAAAGGCTATTTGATACTTCCTAGTTTGATATTTGTTCTGAACATAATCTATCCACTTTTTCCATTCCCATTCATAAGTCTCTTGTGAACAATCTTTTAAATATGCTGAAATCTTTGCCATCTCTGCAAAACTGGCCATCTTCAAACAAAAAAAGAAATCTTGGCAAAATATTCATCTTAATTGCTGCTATTCTTCCAAGTAGAGACAGCTGCAGTTTTTTCCAAGTCTCCATATCTTTCTGCACCTCTCGCCACAACACCTCATAGTTATTTTGAAACAATTTTGTGTTTGATTCTGCAACCTGAACTCCTAGATATTTTACCTTTGGTACAATCTCAAAACCTGCCCTTCTTTCAAGCTCGTGTTTACGATCTTGAGTCATATTTTTAACTATCATCTTTGTTTTTTTCTGGTTCAATCTAAAACCTGAAACTTTACCATAGTCTTGTATAATGTCTTTCATCTGGATTATTGATTCCATTGGGTGTGTTAGGGTAATAACCAGATCATCTGTGAATGCCTTTATTCTGTAGTCCTCTTGCCTTATCATTATACCTTTCAAGATATTAGAGTCCCGTATTGTGTTTAACAAGACTTCTAATGTTAAAATAAATAGAAGTGGGGACAGCGGACATCCCTGTCTTGTTCCTTTTTCGATTTTAAACTCTGTTGTCAAACTTCCATTGATAATAATCTGTGCCTTTTGCTCTTGATAAATTGCTGAAACCGACGGACAAAATGTTTGCCAGCTGAGAAGTGAAAATGCAAATTGTGGATTGCTTGTTGTTTGAAGGAGAAACTTTGTGTCTTGTTACTCAAACTGGATTACTTTGAGAAAAAACTTAGGAGGCTTGACTTTGGAGATATATAATCTGTCCACTGGAGAACTTATTGATGTCCAGAAAGAAGAAATTGAATGAAATAATGAAAATTGAATTAATGGGCGCAGTAACAAAAGGAAAGGGCGTGGCAATAGAAGAAGACATGATGATACCATATATGGAATAGTTACTACAAAAGAACTAATTTTATAGAATCTATAACTTTGATTATATTGAAATTAAAAAGAAATATCTTTGGACAGATTGGAGAAAGAAAAAAATGGAATATATTGTGTAGCAAGATAAGAAAAATATTACAGTTTGACTAAAATGGATGTAACGTTTTCTGTGTATTTGATGTTTGAATAATGCTAGGAGCTATCTTCCTCCTTCTCTTTGTTCTTTCTCTTTCTTTTTTTTCTTTTTCCTTTATTTTTTTCCCTCTCTTATCTTTTTTAATTCTTTTCTTAATTTTTTCTGTTATATCTTTATTCTTTTCTTTTTTCTTTCTCTTTCTGTTCCTTTTTATTTCTTATTGTTATTATTATTATTATCATTCTATCTCTCTCTTTACCTTTATCTTAATTGAAGTTGACTATATAAACATATAAATATTAATTTGATTAGGAAACAAGAGTATAAATGATTGAAGAAAAATATGATCTTTGAATGTCTTAATGCTTATACTAAATTTTGAATTTTTAATAAGTATTTTATGGACTTAAAAATTAGAGGAAAGTGATTTTCAAAGTGGGAAAATGTGATTTCTATACAAAAATTACAAAAAGTATGAAGAGAGATGAATGAATTTTGGAACATTAATAAAAATTATCTATAGACTTAATAATTATAGAAAATTGATTGATTTTAAAGTGGTTTAAAATGTTGCTTTTTATAGAAAAATAAGAAATAAGTATGAAATGGGAGAAATTTAAAGGGAATTTATAGCTTAGGAGAGAGTATGTGAGAAGATATTTGTTATAATACATTTTTATTTTAAATTAGTAGGAGACATGGAGGAAAATATGTTGAAAAATAATATAGGTAATATATTGTGAATTAGTTAAAACTAAACAGCCAAACAATGGATGCAGGAGTGGAAGAAAGCATAAAGCTGGATAATAGCTAAAATAAAATGCCATGAACTAGCTAAACAAATGAAGTTAGGAGCAGAAGAAAGCATAATCCTGGAGAACAGTTAAAGCAAAGTTGTGACCCAGTTTAATAAATAGAGGTAGGAGTGGAGGAAAGCATGATACTGGAGAACAGTTGAAGCAAAGCTGTGAACCAGTTTAAAAAAAAACAGAGTTAGGAGTGAAGGAAAGCATGATGCTGGAGAACAGTTAAAGCAAAGCTGCAAACTAGCCAACAAATAGAGTTAGGAGTGGAGGAAAGCATGGTGCTGGAGAACAGTTAAAGCAAAGCTGTGAACCAGCTAAAAAATAAAAGTTAGGAGTGACGGAAAGCATGATTCTGGAGATCAGCTGAAATAAAGTTGTGAACCAGTCACAAATAGAGGTAGGAGCGGAGGAAAGCATTGCTAGAAAACAACTAATTGAATTGTGAACCAGTTTAACAATAGATTTAGGAGGAACGGAGGAAATAATGTTGGAGAGCAGTTAAAGCCAAACTGTGAACCAGCTAAATAAGTAAGGTTAGGAGTGGAGGAAAGCATCACTGGAAAACAGCTAATTAAGTTGTGAACCAGCTAAAAAATAAACCTAGGAGAAAGTAGAGGAGATAATACTGGAGAATAGTTAAAGCAAAACTGTGAACCAGTTAAACAAACAGCGATAGGAGTGGAGGAAAGCATCGCTGGGAAATAGCTATTTAAGTTATGAACCAGCTAAATATTAGATTTAGTAGCAATGGAGAGGAAGCCTGAAGTAAGCAAAAATAAAGTATTTTGGGAGTAATAAATTGTAGATGGAAATGTTGAATGAATGTTAAAATGAATTGATTTTGAAATGATTTTAAGAGAGGAGAAAAATATTTTATGTTAAGATTATGGACATTAGAGGTCATCTAAATGTCATCTTCCGATGTATTGACATTTGTAACATACTGGTCTCCCTTTTACATCTATTTCCTCCCTTATTTTAAATTACCTGTCTTAACCATCTCTAACACTCTTAGAAGAAAATAATCCTTCATCTCCTTCAACTCGCTCCTATCTTTGATGTATTTAACTGCGGAGCTCCTTGCACTGCAAGATTCCCCCCTCTCACATGTCTGGCCCTCTCAGTTATCAAGGGCCGCTCTTGAGGACAGGTTTTGGAACCCTGAGAGGTGGTTTGCAAAAAACTGACGGCTTTGGGGTTTTTTAGATAAATCTTTAAGTTCTATTTTAAGGGGTTCTGGGAGGGATTGTGGGAATGGATCTGGGGGGATCCATAAATCCACTGAAAGGGGTAATGGGTCTGAAAATCATGGTGGGGAGGATGGGGACAGAAATCTGACAAGGCTGCAGGGGGATGAAGCAATGGGCATTAGTATAGTAAGTGGGAGGAGCAGATATGACGGCTGCAGGGGGCCATATTATGTTTCGGGAGTGCGCACTCATTGTTTACGAGCGATTGCCCACTCCGATCCCCAAAGCACTGCTCGTTTCCCAGGTTGTTCAGAGTCTCAGACCCTGGGTCTACAGCTGATGTTATGTAATGCCAGGTCAGTGGTAAATAAAGCCCCCCTCATTCATGATCTTATTTCAGAGGGGGGTGCTGACCTGGCAGGGATTACGGAGACCTGGTTAGGCCAGGAGGGAGGAGTTCCCCTTGTGGAAATGTGCCCGCCAGGTTTCCATGCATTCCATCAGCCAAGGACTCAGGGAAGGGGTGGGGTAGTGGCAGCAATCATTAGAGAAAGTCTTTGCCCAAGGGAGGCCACTGTTCCTCAGATAGCCGGATGTGAGTCCCTCCTTGTGAAGTGGAGTCGGGGGATTGAGATGGGCCTACTGATTGCGTACCTGGCTCCCTGCCACGTAAAAGCAGTCCTGCCTGAGTTGCTCGACATTATAGCCGGGGTGGCGGTGGAAACCCCCAGACTTATTGTTATGGGGGATTTTAACCTGCCATCCACTGGTGAGATGTCGGAGACGGCTTGGGAGTTCATGGCTTCCATGACGGCCATGGACCTGATCCAGGTAGTTCAAGGCCCCACCCACTTGGGGAATCACACTCTGGACTTGATTTTTGTCTCTGGTCAGTGGCTGAATGATCTAAGAATAGGGGATATAGACATCAAGCCCTTGTCATGGCCTGATCATTCTCTCCTTCACATGGACTTTCAAGTCACTTTCACCCACCGCAGGGAGACGGAACCAACCAAATGGTTCCGTCCCAGGCATCTGATGGACCCCGAAAGGTTCCTGATGGAGCTTGGGCCATTTCCTGAGACTCTGGCTCACAACTCGACTGAGGACCTGGTGGTCGCCTGGGACAGGGCGGCTGCTGGGGCCTTGGACCGCATTGTGCCTTTGCGGCCTCTGACCCGATGCCGATCTCGTCTAGCTCCTTGGGTTTCCAAGGAGCTGAGAGAGATGAAGCATCGAAAAAGATGCCTGGAGAGCGATTGGAGGACAAGCCGATCTGAATCTGACCGAACACAGGTGAGATCTTATATTAAGACCTACCTAGTGGTGATAAGAGCAGCAAAGTCTAGCTACTTCTGTTACGAGTAAATGCCTAACTGTGTATATACCATTGCATAGACTGACCCACTGATCCCTCCTCCCTCACTTAGCCCTTCCCATAACCCCTCCTTACCTTGACTCCACCTCCTCCATATATAAGGCTGTGCGCAGAAGTCCAGGACCAGTTCCAAATGAGTACCTGAATAGAAAGAAATAGAGTAAATAAATACATTGAACTCAAAGCCTATCGTGTCTGTGATTATTGGGCAAGATCCTTGGAAAACTTACTTATCAAAATGGTAGCAGAGGACGGTTATGCCCAATAAACAGAACCAAAATCGGAAATGGAAGGAAGGATGAGCACAAGGTCCACCACCAGGCTGATGGCAGAGCTGGGGGAACCTGAAGGTGCCACCACCAGAATCCCAACTGCCTTGGAGATGGAGGAACTGGACCAAACAAACAGAAGCGTGAGGCCAAAAGAAAGTGCAGCCAGGCACGCCAGAGACAGATCACCCGAGAGAGATGAACTAAAGGACATCATACAGAAAATGATAGAAGCCTCCATAAGCAAGGATGAACTCATCGCGAAGCTCCGGGACCTTCTAGATGACCAGGGAGCAGCGATGAGCCCCCAGGAGCAAGACCATGAGGCTGCCAGACCGGTAAGACAGAGATACCCCCTGGCAGAGGCCCAAGACACAAACGGTTCCAGTTTTGCGCCATGCTCCCGGCGGCCATCTTGGGATGCCCACCAACCAATAGGGAGCCAGGATTCAAATCCAATGGCGCCAAATGAAAAAAACCCCAAAACAAATGGGGGAACAGCCAAAGGCACCCCAGAAGGGACACACCAAGGCATCTGGAGCTCGCCTCCCGAGCTCAAAGCCAGAAAGACACCCGAGGCCCCAGCAGCCACGATAGGCCCTGCACGCAACCCCTTCACGCCAGCCACGTACCTCAGAGACACCGCCGCGAACCGAGGGGGCTATGGGGGGGCATCGATGATAGCACACACACCCCAGATACTCCACCCGATGACCAACCCCCACGAAGACAACCGCAGGCACCAACTACGTTTGAATCATGCAGATGGCAGGACTCGAACCCAGCACCCGCAGCACCAAGCATAAGAGGCCCTAGGGGAAGAGGCCACACCTGCTACTCAACCCCCATGCAGCCTCCACCCGGCCTACTCATGTGCCCAGGGACCAGCAATCAAGGATCGGGACCCACCGCAGCCGCCACACCTCAGAACCCCAGAAGTCCTCGACTTACGACCGCCTCGCCTCCTCGGCTCTCTCCAGCCCCCTGCATGGATCTGGACGCCCAGCGATGGATGCCTGCCTCCAAAGATGAAGCCGGACACCCCAGGAGTGAGATGGGACCCCCAACTGGAGGCCTAGGCCGAGGCCTAAGAGCAGCAACGGCTAGCTACTCCCCCATCGGCTACAGTAGCGAAATGGGCCTCGCATATGCTCAGTTGGCTCCTGCAAGAAGAGAAGGAGAGAACATAAATCCAAGTCTGTACAGAGCTGCAAACTGCATACCCAAGCCATATTGTGAGTTCCCTCACCTGAGACACCATGGGCAGCAACAGACTGTGAGTAATTCATCACACAACTCAGGGAATTTACCAGCTAACTTTCCCACTCTTAAATTAGATGGATCAAACCTCATGCAATGGAATCACCAACTCCAGATTTTATTTTTAAAAGAGGATCTACTGTTTTTAGTTGATGACCCCCCCCCCCCCCCACAAAACCTTGGACTTTAGAAACAGATTGCTTGCATCACAGGGCTTACTATTTAATTATAGCAAGTATCCCACCAGGTGTATACCCCAGCCTAAGCCATTATCTGACTGTGTCTGAGATACAGCAGAGAATATTTAATCTGTTCTATAGTAAAAGCACTGCCACCACAGCAAGGATATCCAGGGAATTCCACTCTGCCAGGCATAAAGCAGGGACTCCCATGGGTGAACATATACTGAACCTGAATGCCACAAGAACTGAACTGATACAAAGGGGGGAGGATATATCCGAAGAGAGCATGAAGAGCATTGTCATTAACTCCCTGGACTCCAGCTGGGACAATTTTATAATGCAGCTGGATAGCATAGGCTTAGGCCACCTCACATTCGAGTCACTGACAAATAGAATAATAGCAGAAGATAGCTTAAGGAGGGACCGCTCCATCAGCCGCAGGGACAGCAGGCCAACTAAGAAAGTTGAGTTCCAAACCAGGAACCTAGACCACCCAGAATGCTTCACTTGTGGCTCAAAGAACCACTACAAACGGGATTGCCAAAGAAACTCAAGGGGAAGGGACCACACCTACCAAAGGGAAAGGGAAGGCAGGAGGCCGGGGCTCCCCGATAGATCCCCATCAGACAACAGATACAGGCGCAGAGACTCCCCCGACCCAAGGAACAGAAGGGGAAGTAGGGACAGCTCTAGGGAGAGCTGACCAGGGTCCATGTATGGGATCGGGGAGAACACACACACACACTCACAAACCAGAGAAGGAGAAGCATGGCTCATCGACTCAGGAGCCACCAACCACACAACTCATGACATAAAGATACTGACCTCATTCACAGAGGAAAACTACCACATTAAGGTGGCCAATCAAAACAAGGTCCTAGTGACAGGGAGAGGAAACACGTTCATAAGCGGAATAGGCAAAGTAGAGGGGGTATTACTCATACCCGAAATACCCCACAACATTTTAGCATCGCTTAAACTGAGCAAGGACATGGGCATAGAGACCACCTTCAAAGAGGGAGAAGCCTACCTGACCAGAGACAGGGAAAGCATCAGCAAAATAGTCATTAATGGAGGGCTAACATACCTCCACCCTAAAAAGAATAACCAGACCCAAGTTATCGCCCAACTAGAAAACACTGAGAATAAAGTCAACACCCATGTTGAGGCAGAGGGGGGCAGAGAAGACGACCCCACCGAAGACAACACGACACACAGAGGGAAATTGCTAATAGGCAAACCCATTCATGATAACTGCGCCCATTTGCTACATAGAAAATTGGGCCATGCCAGCTTCCCAGTCATCCAAAAAATGACAGAATGTACCAGTGATTTGAAAATAAAAAACTGCAAAAACTACTTAGAGTGTTCTATATGTAAATCATCTAAGTTAAAAACCAAACCCAGACCTAGAAAAGCCACTCGTACTACCAATTCTATCTTCCACCTGGTACATATGGACATTGTGGGCCCCATGAAGCCCTCTATAAAATACAAAAGGAGATATTTTCTGACAATAGTAGACGACTACAGCCGCTATGGCTTTGTGTATACCATTAATCATAAAGACGAGGTATTCCAAAAATTTAAAGAGTTTTATAAGAGAGTGGAAACGCAACACAACACAAAGATAAGGCAAATAATGACAGATAGGGGGTCTGAGTTCTTATCGAGGGAATTCTCGAACTGGTCAAAGATGCACGGGATAATACACTACAAGACCTCCCCCTTTTCCACGTTCCAAAATGGAGTCATAGAGAAGAGGAATGGAGTCCTACAAACAATGATGAGATGCGCCCTAGAGGATGCGGGGTTAGGACAGCCATTCTGGGCGGAAGCTCTCAATTACTCAAATTATACGCTGAACAGACTCTGGTCTAGCGTAATAAGGAAAACACCTTATGAGGTGATGTACGACCGAAAAGATTGCGCACCTGCATATATTTGGAGTCACGGCGGATGTGCACATCCCCAGGCAACTGAGGCGAAAAGGAGACAAGGTCTCCAGGAGATTAAGGTTCATGGGGTATGAACCAGGCACAAAAGGCTATAGATTCATTGACAGGGACAACAGGTTCATCGTATCCAGAACAGCGGTGTTCCACGAGAACGCCAACTGGTCTAAGATACACCTCAACGAGACACTCATCAGACAGGAAGACACAAACGAATCAAGGGACAAAAGCAAACCCATCACTTTAGAAGCAAATACACAAGAGAGACAAAGGCCAAGACACCATGAGGTAGCCACCAAGGGGTGGAAGGAAGACCACCCCATCATCAAGGTAGACACGGTCACAGAGAAGGAGGCCAAATACATGCACGACACCAACACAAGACCCATGAGACCTATCAGACCCAACAGAAACAAAATGCCCAAGAGATTTGAAGATTATGTCATGTCCATTCACCCAAATAGAACAACACCCAACTCATATGAAGAAATCATTAGTCTGCCGCAGGTAGAGAGAGATAAGTGGGAGCAAGCTATGGAAAGGGAGATGGCTAGCCTGCGCGAACTGAACGTGTACACCCCCTCTAAGGTCCCAGTCGATAAGACACTCATAGGCACGAAGTGGGTTTTCAAAATCAAGGAACTCGAAGACAACAAGGCCCTCTGCAAGGCTAGACTCGTAGCTCAGGGGTTCGCCCAAAGGTATCCAGACGACTACACGGATACCTACTCACCCACAGTTAGGGCAGAAAGGGTCAAAAGCGCCCTAGTAGTTGCATCTATCTTAGGTCTAGAAGTCTACCAATTTGACGTTCAAACCGCATACCTCCATGCGAAGTTAGACAAAGAAATATATGTCAGGGCACCCCCAGGGAAAGGCGCGAAAGAGGGAGTCATTTAAGGACAACACCTTGTATAGATCTGTCATTGGATCCCTCCTGTATATTGCCAATTGGACAAGGCCCGATATCAGCTTAGCTGTTAATTTATTATCCAGACATGTCAGTGAACCCAAGGTATACCACTGGGAAGGGGTGAAGCGAGTAATCTGGTACCTGAAACATAGCATAGACGCATACCTATGCCTGGAACCATCCAAATACAAAGAACCAGCGCTGACCTGCTATGCGGACGCTGACTGGGCAGGTGATACCAAGAGCAGGAAAAGCACATCAGGTTACGTGTTCCTCATCAATAACTGCCCGGTATACTGGTATACCGGCAAACAGAACCTGGTTGCCACATCCACGGCAGAAGCAGAGTACATCTGCCTGTCACTAAACCACAATTTAGTGTGGTTCGATGACCTGCTCTCTGAAATATGGACCGAACCGGCTTACCCTATAACTATCCACGAGGACAATAAAGCAGCCATAGACATCTCCAACGCAGAAGCAGTGGGTCAGAGGTCCAGACATATCGTCATCAAGCATAAGCATGTCAGGCAGTTATCAAATGTAGGTTTCATTAGGGCCGTACATTGTGAAACCTCTGAGCAAGTCGCGGACATTCTAACGAAACCATTATCAAACAAGCAACACACATATCTCACATCAAAACTGGGGGTGACCATGCTGGGTACAGAATCAACCCCGAATGTTAGGCATTTAGAGGGGGATTTGTTACGAGTAAATGCCTAACTGTGTATATACCATTGCATAGACTGACCCACTGATCCCTCCTCCCTCACTTAGCCCTTCCCATAACCCCTCCTTACCTTGACCCCACCTCCTCCATATATAAGGCTGTGCGCAGAAGTCCAGGACCAGTTCCAAATGAGTACCTGAATAGAAAGAAATAGAGTAAATAAATACATTGAACTCAAAACCTATTGTGTCTGTGATTATTGGGCAAGATCCTTGGAAAACTTACTTATCAACTTCTCTGCTCTTATTGCATCTGCAGAGAACCGCCCAGCTGCGCTGTTTAGGGTGACCCGCTCCCTACTTCAGGTGGGGGTACGGGAAGATCCCTTAAAGGGTCGAGCTGAGGATTTTGTACAATTCCTGCATGATAAAGTCGCTCAGATTCGGGAAGGCCTGGACTCCGATTGGGTAGATCCAGGGGAGGAGACGGGGGCAGGTCTTGAGAGCGTTATCTGGGAAGAGTTTGACTTTGTGGCTCCTGAGGACGTGGACAGGATTCTGGGCAAGCTTAACGCTGCCACATGTTTATTGTACCCGTGTCCCTCCTGGTTGGTACTGGCCTCCCGGGAGGTTACACGAGGCTGGCTCCAGGGGATTATAAATGCTTCTCTGAGTGAGGGTATCTTTCCCGCCGCCTTGAAAGAGGCGGTTGTGAAGCCCCTCCTCAAGAAGCCTTCCCTGGACCCGGCTATATTATCAAATTATCGTCCAGTCTCCAATTTTCGCTTTGTTGCGAAGGTTGTTGAGAGTGTGGTGGCGCGACAACTACCCCGATACCTGGATGAAGTTGTCTATTTGGATCCGTTCCAGTCGGGCTTCAGGTCACGATACAGCATGGAAACGGCATTGGTCACATTGGTGGATGATCTCTGGAGGGCTCGGGACAGAGGTTGCTCCTCTATCCTGGTCCTATTAGATCTCTCAGCGGCTTTTGATACCATCGACCATGGTATCTTACTGCACCGGCTGGAGGGGTTAGGAATAGGGGGCACCATGCTTCAATGGTTCTCCTCCTTCCTCTCTGACCGTTCGCAGTTTGTGTTGGCAGGGAGGCAGAGGTCGACCTCAAGGCACCTTATTTGTGGGGTGCCGCAAGGGTCAGTCCTCTCACCCCTTCTGTTCAACATTTATGTAAAACCGCTAGGCGAGATCATCCGTGGTTTTGGGGTGAGTGTTCATCAGTATGCTGATGACACACAGCTATACATCTCCACCCCAGACCACCCCAATGATGCCCTTGCTGTGATGTCCCGTTGCCTGGAGGCCGTGCGGATCTGGATGGGGAGAAACAAGTTCAGACTCAACCCCTCCAAGACCGAGTGGCTGTGGCTTCCGGCATCCTGGTATAGTCAGCTGGTACCATCACTGACAATAGGGGATGAGATCTTGCTCCCCACAGAGAGGGCCCACAACTTGGGTGTCCTCCTGGATTCACAGTTATCTTTAGAAGATCATTTGACGGCCGTGGCCAGGGGTGCCTTTTATCAGGTTTGCCTGATCCACCAGTTGCATCCCTTTCTGGATCGGGACACCTTGCGCATGGTCACTCATGCCCTAGTTACCTCCCGTATGGACTACTGTAATGCTCTCTACATGGGCTCCCCTTGAAAAGCACCCGGAGGCTCCAACTGGTCCAGAACATAGCCACGCGGGTGATTATGGGCGCAGCTCGTTACGCCCATGTAACACCTCTCCTACGTGAGCTGCACTGGCTCCCGGTGGTCTTCCGGGTGCGATTCAAGGTGTTAGTTATCACCTTTAAAGCGTTCCATGGCTTAGGACCTGGGTACCTATGAGACCGTCTTTTGCCACTAATAGCCTCCCACCGACCAGTTCGTTCTCACAGGGAGGGACTATTCAGGGTACCGTCAGTCAAATTATATTGACTGGCGACTCCCAGGGGGAGGGCCTTCTCTGTGGGGGCTCCAACCCTTTGGAATGAACTGCCCCCGGAGATACAGAATATCCCTGATCTCCGTGCTTTCCGCCGTGCCCTCAAGACCCTGATGTTCCAACAGGCGGGGCTAAACATACGAACATGTGATTGATTTTTTAAATGTTATCTAATTCTGGGTTTTATTTAATTGACCAAACTAAGTAATAATTTTAATTAGCAATTTTATAATGTTTGTGTGTCTATATTTTTCTTGACTGTACACCGCCTTGAGTCCTACAGGAGAAAGGCGGTATAGAAATATAATAAATAAATAAATAAATAAATAAATAAATATAAATAAATAAATAAATAAATAAATAAATAAATAAATAAATAAATAACAGAGGTAAAATATAGATTAGATGTAATGGGTTTTAGGATTAAGGAATATATATAAAATACTGATTGTTAAAATGATAAAGATCTAGAATGGTGTTTATTTGGAAATTATTGAATATAAGAATAAGCTGTGTATATCTGGAGTTTAAGATTTAGGGTGATATAGTAGAATGCTAAATGATTAGAATGTGCGATAAAAAACCGGGATTGGATTTTCTTTTTCTTTTTTCTTTAAGATGTAAATGGTTGAAATCTGGAATTGAATTGGTTAAGGGAGTATGAGCAATTGTACCTATTTTAAACCGGATCAAACCTTTGCTCTAAAAAGATGTATTTTATGTTTTATGTTTAAAAATAAATTTTAAAAAATTTTCAAAAAAAAATTGTGTTGGATGCTTATCCTATGGTTGGATAGGTAATATATAGAAAACTATATTCTGTAACTTTAACTGCTAAAAGATGACTAATTAGCTGTGCTAAGCAGACATAAAAGAAGGCAGGAAGTTCATTCACTTCTGCTCCCGCTATTAGAAGGTTGAACTGCTGAAAGGAACTGTGTCTGTGTTACTGAAGAGAACTGGAATTGTAAGCAAACTATGTTTTTATGTTGAACTGTGATTATTTGAAGAAGTGTTATCTTTGTTTTGAGAAGCCAAGTTTGTTTTGTTTTGCTACAAGTAAAGACTGTTTATTTTTCTTTAAACATTCAGAGTCTGTGAGTATTTGTGTGTTTTGCTAAGCAACGTATCTATTCGCTGTCTGGTCCATTGCACCACTTTGCAGAGGGTAGTTTTACCCTCAACACTGGTTATGGGCCCCGTATCAGAGTGTGTGCACCAGTTACAGCAATAAGAGGGTTGCGACACACATTATTGCTCCAGACGTTCTGATACGTATTTAATATCCTGGTGAGGATGGCACAAAGTCAAGCTCCCAACTTATCGCTGGTTACCCGGCTGGATGGCACCAACTACAAATCCTGGTCCACCAAGTGCAGTCTCCTGTTGCACAAAGAAGGGCTATGGGATGTAGTGCAGAATCCATCAGATGTGACCTCCTGGAATGCTGACGATGCCGAGGATGCCAGGAAGATAGCCGAGTTCCAGAGGAAGAATGAGAGTGCATTGTGTATTATTGGTTTGTCTCTAGACGATACCCAGCTTGTTTACATCGAGAGTGAACAGTCTGCTGCAAGATGCTGGGACAATTTGAAACGTCTTTATGTTCGTGACACTGTGGGGGCACAAATTAACATTACACGAAGGTTGTTTCGCACACGACTCCTTAAGGGTGGTGACATGTCAACACACCTGAATTGCATAAAAAGCATTTTTCGAGAGCTACATCAGAAGGAGGTGGTTTTTTCTGAGCAGCAACAGGTTTATATACTGTTATCATTGCTAGATGAGAGATACAACATCATTTGAAGTTCTCACACAGCAGGAACTAACTTTGGCCAATGTAACCTTGCGACTATTAGAAGAAGCCAGAAGGAGGGAAGAAAGAAAGAAAACAACTAAGGGAAGAACCTGAGTTGATTAATGTAAATGTAAAGGCAAATAATCATGTATATTCTGTAAAACATTATTTTAATTGTGGCAAGAAGGGTCATATAGCCAGGTTTTGCAGAAGGCTGAAACAAAAAACAATGGTTAAAGATAAAAAACAATGTAATGTAGCTATGTCTGATAAGAACCAGGTTAACCACGATTCATGGGTTATTAATAGCGGGGCGTCGCTATGCATTGTCAGAACACAAAACTATTTGTGAAAATGTTGCCTAGTAATAATAAGGTTTCTTTAGCAAATGGGTGGAAGCTAAAGGCATGTGGTGAAGGAACGGCAATATGTCCATATGTAAAAGAAAAAATGCATATGTTATATGTTCCAAATCTAAACTTTAATTTGATTTCAGTTAGAGTATTGGTTAAGCTAGGATATACAGTAATGTTTAGAACTGTCACGAGTGTTTTCAGGATTGCTGTGGCTACTTGATCAGTCACAAACAGTATGGTTTCAATCAAGCCATCTCCTGTTTGCAATTACCTGCAAGCCTTCCCCGCCCTAGTTAATTGCAGGTTAACTCCCCATATAAGCAAGGACCTTTTCACTTGCTACTTGGGCCTAAACGCTGTTTTAGGCCTAGATGCAAGAGCTCTTGCTGGAAGTTGCAAGCAGAGCTCAGTGCAACATCGCAGATGGGAGGAGAAGCACAGATAAGGACTCCAGACGCTGTTGCAGAGAAACTCCTATGGATGCTTGCCTTTTGCTGTTTTGAAGCACGCAAACTATCATCGGGACTGCTGTTGTTGGACATTCTTCCTCCCACAAACTTCAAGCTACATTTGCTGTTTGAACTGTTTTTACTTCAGGTGACTTTTAGCTGTGAAATTTGTGCTGCCGCCCTTCTACTACCTCGATGATGTATCGACACCGAAGCTGCTTATTGTCATGTTAGCTTTTGTATCTTGTGATCTGTTTCGGTATTGTGGAGAGGAATCTAGGGAGATAGCCTGGCTTCACATAATCAAGATGAGACTTTGTTACTAATGTGCTTTTTTAAAGACATAGTGCTTTTTAAATGTTTTAAAGTAAATTATATTTTTACACAAGACGCCTCTGTCAGATTTATTTCAGTCCCAGTGTGTTTGCTCATGAGCTGGTTCACGGTCCGGGGTACCCCTCAACCCCATTCCCTAACAAGAACCAATGATTGTTTGATTGAAAAAGATGAAACCAAGATTATTGGAAAACTGAAAGATGGTTTATATGTATTATCTAGTAACCATGTTACAAATGTTGTATACTCAAATGTCAAACCACATGATGAATGTGTTCACTTGCTTCACAGACATATGGGGCATATCAATTTTAAGATGTTACAGAAAACTGTAAAATTAGTTGATGGGTTGAAGCTGAAACCATGTAACCAGTATTTAAATTGCAATATTTGTAATCAGCATAAAAGTAGAACAATCCCTGCTAATAGATTTGACGGGTTTAAAATGAAGAGACCACTGGAAGTGGTATTTGCTGATTTAATAGGGCCAATGAAGGCTAGTTTAGGGGGTGCTTGCTATGTTCTCAGTATAGTTGACCATTATTCCAGGTATGGTTTTTGCTACCTTTTGAAGACTAAGGTAGATACTTTTCGGTATTTTGTTCAATGGATTAAGTTTGTGGAGAGAAAAAACAAATCAAAAAATAGTTACCATTGTAACTAACAATGGTACTGAGTTTGTAAATACAAGGTTTAAATCAATGTTAGATAATGCTGGTATAAAGCACAAATGTTCAGCTCCATATAGACCACAACTTAACTCATATGTTGAAAGGAGAGGACAAACCCTACAAGCAACAATGAGATCAATGTTAGCTGATGCAGGTTTACCGGCTAATTTATGGGGAGAAGCAATTATGTGTGCAAATACACTCTTAAACAACACCATAAATACAACCACTAACAAAATTCCATATACCGTATGGCATGGAAGGAAGCCAGATTTGAGCTACATACACACATTTGGATCACCTGCATGGGTACATATTCCAGTGCAGTTAAGGCGTAAGGGCCAGAGTAGGGCACAACAATTAATATTTGTTGGTTATAATTCAAACCACAGGTCCTACAGATTTTGGGTAAAAGGAACTGCAACGGTAGTTAATAGTGCAAATGCCAGGTTTATGGAGCATGTAGGGTGGAATAAATTAGGTACTGAAAATGAGGTTATCATTGAAACTCAGACTGAAGCTACCAATGAAATGCCAGAGATCCAGAGCGAAGAGGTAGAGAAAGACATAGTACAGGAAGGTGGAGAGGCAATCTGTAAGTCCTGAACTCCCAAGAAGGTCAAGTAGAGTAACAAGACCACCTGATAGGTATCAGGCAACTACAGTCTATCAAGTAAATAAAGTCCCTACTACATTTAATGAGTTGGTCATGTTTCCACCTGAAGATCAGAAAGTGTGGAGAGATGCAATGACTAAAGAACTCCAATCTTTGCAGAATTTGAAAGTGTATGAGTCCGTACCAATTACAAAAGGGTAATTCATTATACTCGGTAGTAAGTGGATATATAAATTGAAGACTGGGATAGATGGGATACCAATATATAAAGCTAGGCTGGTAGCTCAAGGATTTAATCAGTCTCCTAATGATTATGATGAGGTATTCGCTCCAAGCTTAAAAGCCATTACATTAAGAGCAGCGTTGGTATGGGCAGCTAGAAATAAATATATAGTTAACCATTTAGATGTAGAGACTGCATATCTGCATGCACCATTACAGCATGAAATTTATTTAAAGAAACCCTCAGGATTTGAAGAAAATGGGAAGGCTGACTGTTGGTTATTAAAGAAAAGTCTGTATGGCTTAAAACAGTCAGGTTATGAATGGAACCAGTGGATTGTAAAAACATTGAAGAATATCGGATTTAAAGCAGGATTAGCAGATCCATGTTTATTTAAAATGGAAAGAGATGGTATAGTATCATTATTACTTCTAAGACAGCAGCATTTAAGTATATCTACAATGGAAGCAGAGTTTTCTTGTTTATCTTTGTTATGTACGGATTTGATCAGTATTAAGCAGCTGATGCTAGATTTAGGAATAGATATACAAGATCCTATAATAGTATACCAAGATAATCAGGCAGCAATAAAAATGGTGACAAATATAGCTGTAAAGACTAGAACAAAACATACAGATCTTCGATATCTCAATGTAAGAGAATGTATAATGAACAAGATGATAGAACTTGTATATTGTGCATCAGAAGACAATGTGGCTGATCATTTCACAAAAGCACAGGGAAGTAGGAAACATATAGATACAGTATGTTTTAAGATTGTAAATATATTAGTCTACCCAAAGGAGAGAATGTTGGATGCTTATCCTACAGTTGGATAGGTAATATATAGAAAACTATGTTCTGTAACTTTAACTGCTAAAAGATGACTAATTGGCTGTGCTAAGCAGACATAAAAGAAGGCAGGAAGTTCATTCACTTCTGCTCCTGTTATTAGAAGGTTGAACTGCTGAAAGGAACTGTGTCTGTGTTACTGAAGAGAACTGGAATTGTAAGCAAACTATGTTTTTATGTTGAACCGTGATTATTTGAAGAAGTGTTATCTTTGTTTTGAGAAGCCAAGTTTGTTTCGTTTTACTACAAGTAAAGACTGTTTATTTTTCTTTAAACGTTCAGAGTCTGTGAGTATCTGTGTGTTTTGCTAAGCAATGTATCTATTCGCTGTCTGGTCCATTGCACCACTTTGCAGAGGGCAGTTTTACCCTCAACAATTTGTGGGGAATTTGTGGTGGGGATTGTTATGTGTGTTTAGCCTGGTCTTTAGGTGTTAAGTGAATTTCATTGTATGGGTATACTGTGTACAACAACAATAAAGTTATTATTATTATTAGCATTATAATCTATTGAGATTATCAGAAGAAAAGAAACAGCAAGCATTGGAGAACAGATGCTTATTATTAGTTTAGCCACATTTTACAGGAATATTACCTGTTTCTTAGTTCAATATTACTAGATTTAGATGTATGAAATGGTTGGATAACATCATCTGTAAATATGCAGAATCTTGAATCTGTCATGAAATCCAAAATTAAACATTTTGATAATCTAACAAAGGCCTAAAGATCTATAAAATTCAATTTTCACATTAAAAATACACAGATAAATCTCTTAAGAGAGCCAGTTTGGTATAGTGGTTAAGACATCAGGCTAGAAACCTGGACACTGTTTTAGTCCTACCCAAACACAAAGCCAGCTGGATGACAAGGGTCAATTTCTCTCAGCCCAAGGATGGAGACAATGGCAAACCACTTCTGAAAAATACTGCCAAGAAAACTGTAGGGACTTGTCCAGGCAGTCTCTAAGAACTAGACATAATTAAACAGAAAGAAAATATATCTCAAGCCTTCTATTAAGGTGTTTCCCTGAAAATAAGACATCCCCTGATAATAAACCCAATTGGGCTTTTGAGTGCATGTGCTAATAAACCCTGAAAATAAGCCCTCCCCAAAAATATTTAAACATAGAGCTGAAAATCAGGTAAGATGGCAAGAGGAGCCCCACCAAGTGCTTCTTTCGGTGTTCAAAAAATATATAAGATAGGGTCTTATTTTTGGGGAAACACGGTATCTACTAGCTGTATCTCTTACATTAGCTAGAGGATTAAATGTTGCTAGAATAAATGGTCCTAGAATAACTCAAAAACAAGAAATTATTTTGAAACACCCATTAGGCCATTTCCAATCAGATGTGAAAGAAGTTAGATTGGATATTGAAGATTGAAAAAGATCAGTACCATTGAAAATATCAGGAAAGAAGCTAAGGCCATTAGAAATGTAAAAGGAAATAAAGCAGGGGAGAAATGCTCCCTATTCAGACTGGATCACCCGATCCAGTAGCGATGGAGGTGGGTGGTTCAGAGAACCAGTAGCAAAAATCCCTGCCCCCCACCCATTGCCCAGCTGAGCCACACAATCATCAGAGGCTTTTTTTATTTTTAAAAGCATTTTTTTCTACAACCTCTTTGGCCAAAAAAAATGCTTTTAAAAGTAAAAAAAAAGGCTCTGATGATTGCGCGGCTCAGTTGGGATCATCAGAGGCTTAAAAAAAGAAAGAAAGAAAGCCTCTGCCAATCAGGCAAGTCAGCTGGGATCGTAAGAGGCTTTAAAAGCATTTTTTTATAACCTCTTCAGCCGAAGAGGTTGTAGAAAAAATGGTTTTAAAAGTAAAAAAAAAAAAGTTGGCCACACCCACTCAGTCATATTACCCCCACCCCACCAAGCCACGCCCACAGAACCAGTAGTAACAAATTTTACATTTCACCACTGAAATAAAGATATTACTGTTCTCAGAGCAAAGTGTATTTTCTAGTACAATGTTTTCCCGAAAATAAGACCCATCCCAAAAACAAGCCTTAATCTGATTTTTTTTGAAATGGGCCTAATATAATTCCTACCCCCAAAATAAGCCTGGGGTGATGGGCATGGCCAGCATGAGAGCCCGCCCCTTGGTGCAGCATGAATACCAATAAATCTGAGTGTGGAGGCAGAGGCAGGGGGGAGAAGACAGATGATCTGGACATGCTGCACGGAGGTTTGCGGAAGGTTTACATCATTATTTATGCACTACTGGAACAATTTTGATCTATCAGATATGCATATCAGAAAGACTATCTGAAAATATCACACACTTGATAAAGTTATGTATCCTATGGAATGAGGAACACTATGAATAAATATCTGGAACAGTATGAAGTTATTATTTGTTACTGCCAACAATGTTGGCTACAATAATTTGATGAATTTCATGACAACATGGAAAAGAGAAACTGATGAAATGTCTAGCCTGCCTACATGGACAACAAAACAGCCTAAGATTCATAATAGGGGGGTGAGAATAACAGAATAGTAATTTTCTATTTATTAAAGCGGACTACAGCCAGAAATTAAAAGACACTTGCTCCTGGGGAGGAAAGCTATGGCAAAGTTAGACAGCATACTAAAAAGCAGATACATCACCTTACCAACAAAAGTGCATATAGTCAAGGCTATGGTTTTCCCCGTTGCAATGTATAGTTGTGAAAGTTGGACTATAAGGAAGGCTGAGCATCAAAGAATTGAGGCCTTTGAACTATGGTGCTGGAGAAGATTCCTGCGAGTTCCTTGGACTGCAAGGTGATCAAACTAGTCAGTCCTAGAGGACATCAAGCCTGACTGCTCTTTAGAAGGCCAGATCCTGAAGATGAAACTCAAATACTTTGGCCACCTAATGAGAAGGAAGGACTCACTGGAGAACTGCCTAATGTTGGGAACAATTGAGTGCAAAAGAAGAAGGGGACAACAGAGAACGAGGTGGCTGGATGGAGTCACTGAAGCAGTCGGCATAAGATTAAATGGTCTCCGTGGGATGGTAGAGGACAGGAAGACTTGGAGGAAAGTTGTCCACGGGGTCGTGATGGGTTGGACACGATTTCTCAAATAACAACAACAACAACAATTTATTAAAGTTACTGGCTCAATGCCAGTAACTGTGAGAGGGATCTCGGAGTCCGAGCAGACTATCATTTAAATATGAGCCAACAGTTGTGCAGCAGCCAAAAAGCCAACACAATCCTAGACAGCATTAATAGAGAGATAAAATCAAAATCATTAGTACCACCTTACAAAGTCTTAGTATGGCCACGCTTGGAATAGTGCATCCAGTTTTGGTTGCCATGATATAAAAATTTTGAAAGAGTGCAAAGAAGAGCAACAAAGATGATTAGGGAACTAATCACTGTACTACAGGCAAAGAGCCTGTAGTACAGTGGACTAAAGCACTGTTATTAACAACTGCTGCTTGCAATTACTGCAAGTTCAAATCTCACCAGGCTCAAGGTTGACTCAGCCTTCCATCCTTTCAAAGGTAGGTGAAATGAGGATCCAGATTGTGGGGGCAATAAGCTGACTTTGTATAAATATTCAAAAGTATGAAGGCTATTGCTTAATGCATTGTAAGCCGCCCTGAGTCTCCGGAGAAGGGTGGCATATAAATTAAAGCAAAAAACAAAAAAACAAAAACTGGAGGCTAAAATATACAAAGAATTGTTGCAGGATTGGGTATATCTAGTCTAGTGAAAAGAAGAATTAGGGAGATATAACAGTGTTCCAATATTTGAGGAGCTGCCACAAAGATGAGAGGGGGTAAAACTATTTTTAAAGCACTAAAGGCAAGACAAGAACAATAGATGGAAGCTAATAAAGGAAAGAAGCAATCAAAACTAAGGAGAAATTTCCTAACAGAGAGAACAATCAACCTGTGGAATGGTTTGTCTTTAGAAGTTATGAGGTGACTCATCACTGGAGCCTTTCAAGAAGAGACTGAATAGCCATTTGCCTGAAATGGTATAGACTATCCTGCTTGAGTAAAGGGTTGGACTAGATGACCTCTTAGGTCTCTTCCAACTCTGTTATTATATGTTCAGTGTTCTAATGTTCTATGTTCAATATATTGTTGGGCATCTAAGCCACTAAATGATTAGAAAAAGACTGTTATCCCAATGCCATATTACTTTGCGTCTTCAGCAAGAAGAAATAATAAATAAATCACTGAAGAATGTGGCTGAAAAAACAAGTGATGTAACTAGCCAGCCAAAATAAATTCAACAAATGTTCTTTTAAAGATGTACTGTAGCTAGAACAAAGAAAATCAATGGTAGGATTCAAATAATTTAACAACCAGTTCTCTGCTCTAATGACCAGCTGGGTAGGCATGGCTGAGTGGTCATGTGATTGGGTGGGTGTGGCCAACTCGACATCACTTACGTCGAGGGGTGCCTCTCCTTGCCTGGCTTCTCCTCGCCATGCCTGGCCCAACCTTGCCACTCCACTCCCAACCACTCTTTGTCACACCCGGCCACTCACGTCACCGGAGTGAGTAGTTTTCAAACAAAAAGAAGGTTCACCTTGTGCAAACAAATAAGAAACATCTTGACTTCAGGTTTGATGCATCTTGTTAAGTATTATTGCTCATTCTACTCTCCTTTCCTACTAACAGTAGGAAACTAACAGCCCTGTGGAATGAACTGCCCCCGAAAATACATAAGATCTCTGACCTCCGGGTGTTTCGCTGTGCACTGAAGACCCTGTTGTTCCACCAGGCTGGGCTATCAACATAATAATTTTAAATTGGGGTATTTTAAATTTGTGGGGTTTTAAATTGAGCCAAATTTATTTAATTATTTTAAACTTTTAATCAATGTTTTGTCTTGTGTTTTTAAATAGGCTGTACACCGCCCTGAGTCCTTCGGGAGAAGGGCAGTATAGAAATAAAATTATTATTATTATTATTATTATTATTATTATTATTATTATTATTATTATTATTATTATTATTAACAAGTCCATCTCAGATTGTAATTTGCTACAACCACTTTTGTCTTTTACATCATTCTACGGGAGATTATTCTGAAATGTTATCTGTGATGTTTGCAGCTTTGCAAGTTTGTTTCCTCCAACCCTGTTTTCACATGGCTGAGTGAAGTAGTGTCCTTCTAAAGAAGAAGCGGTGCTGACTGCCTTGTTACATGTTTTGCACTACTGAATTTATTTCATTTTTATCCACTTTATTTTCCCCTACTTTTTGGTTTATTCTTCAATGATGGCATAGCCCTGTGATGATGAACCTATGGCACAAGTGTGGGAAGTGGCATGCAGAGCATATCTTCAGGCATGCAAGCTGTCGCCTGTTGCTCTTCCAGGTTCTGGAGTGCCAGCCAGCTGGTTTTCACATGCATGGGAGTCCTGAAAACTGGAAGAGCAGCCACCCAGTGTGCATGTGCACGCTGGGAAGATGATCTTCCTATTTCCAGCATGCACATACGCACCGGCCACTTGTTTTTCTGGTTTCTGGCATGAATGTGCATGCGAAGACCAACTGGTCTTCTGGTTTTTGGCACGCACGCATGCGTGAAGACCAGCTGGCTGGTGCACATGTGCAGGCCTGAAACCGGAAGATCATTTTCCTGATATGCGCATACACACTGGGCAGCTACTCTTCCAGTTTCTGGCACGCGTGTATGAAGACAAGCTGGCCAGTGCGCCGGAACCCGGAAGAGCCACTTCTGGCGCGTGTGCCATAGGTTCACCATCACGGAGCTATGCCATCACTGAAGAATAAACCAAAAAGTAGAGAAAAATAAAGTGGATAAAAATGAAATAAATGTAGTAGTGTAAGGCATGTGACATGGCAGTCAGTACTGCTTCTCTTTTAGAAGGACATCATTCTCACAAATTATTTATTTTATTAGATGTTTATTTATTTATTTGTTTATATTTATTTATTTATTATCATATTTATATGCCACCCTTCTCCCATAGGACCCGGGGCGGCTCACAGAATAAAAACAACATAACAATAAAAATGCTAAAACAAGCCAATTTAAAATCCCCAGACAATTAAAACCTCGCAACAGATCAGGGAATTTGCTGAAAAAGCCATGTCTTCAGGTCAGCGCGGAAAGTGCGGAGGTTGGGGGCCGTCCAGAGCCCGGTGGGTAACCCATTCCAGAAGGTCGGTGCGGCCACAGAGAACACCCTCATCCTGGGGGCCGCCAGCTGACATTGTCTGGCTGACGGCACCTGGAGGAGGGCAGTCTTATCTGAGCGCAGTGGGCGGTGGGAGGCCGGTAGGAGGTGGTCCTGCAAGTACCTCGGGCCCATGCCATGATAAACATTTATTAGATGTTTATCCTGTCTTTATTATTTTATAAGGAACTCAAGGTGGAGAACTTATCTAATATTCCTTCCTCAATTCTGCTAATTAGAACATGTATTTAAAAAGACATAAGAACTCTGACAAGAAACTCCTGCTTCGTATTAACATTTTAAAAACTCCTTTCTTTGCCTAATCCTGTCAAGAACAAGGAAAGATTCAACCTAGAAATAAGGAGGAATTTTCTGACAGTGAGAACAATCAACCATGGAACATCTTGCCTTCGGAAGTTGTGAGAGCTTCATCACTGGAGGCTTTCACAACAAAATTGGACTGCCATTTGTCAGAAATGGTGTAGGGTCTCCTGCTTGGGGGGTGGGTTGGACTGGATGACCTACAAGGTCCCTTCCAACTCTGTTAATCTATATGATTTATAAGTTTCTATAGTTTCTGTGCTGACTGCATTCCTGCAGTTTTGTTATCACAACTAAGTATTCGCCTGTTAAATGGTTCTTGGCTGTCTCCCTGGAGCTATTAACTGAAGGGAGAGAGAAGGAAAAAAACCTCTCTTGCACTTTATTATCAGCTGGTTCACTGAACTGCACAAAAAGTTAGCTACCAGTTCAGCTGAACCGGTGTGAACTGATTGAATCCCACCACTGAAGAAAATATCTGAGAAACCAAACAAGTCTACGCATCCCAGATGTAACTCCCAGAATAAGTTAACATTTTAAAAAATATAGGAACAAGATTGGGACTGATGGACAAGATACTACAATTGTTACCTGGACAAACTCCAAAAATTAAATTAGTGTAAAAGTGACATTGCACAAACTGGACATTCAATGAAAAAACTGGACGTTCAGGTTAAAGAACATGAATTAGTTTTAAAACACTGGAGCTAATCACAAGGGCCAAATTTAAAAAATATAATTGAAAATATCAGCAATCTTGCACAATGTAACAGTTATTTTCCCAGAATTATTAAGGAGACAATGTGTAAACATCCAGGTAATGTATTTAGTAAAGAAGTGTATAAATTATCATCTAGGAAGCTATTAGTGATTGAGTCTAGTTTAATTAGCAATGATCAGTGTAATAATCGGTCAGGTAAAATTAATATTTATGAATTAGAATTTGAAATCCATTGGTAAATATGTACTAATCCTAGTTAAACGGACATCTGTGAAGATCAAACACTTCCTGAGATTTTTGGAGAAAGAAAGGGACACACAATATTTACAATACTTAATACCCAATTTCCACTAAAAATGTACTCTCTGCTTATTTAATTTCTAGCAAACCAAAATATCTCCCTCCCACTCCATCATCCCAACCTCACTCTAATGTAAAAGACTTGACTTAGGTATTATTGGATTTGTTCAATTTATGGTTCAGATGCAACTAAATGGGAGTTATTTCCAGGTGCACTTTGGAAACACAACACAAACATCTAACATGTTATTTCTGTAACCATGATAATGCCATCGTTTAAATGAATTTAAAAACAGCATCCATGTGATGAGAGTTTATTTATGTTTGTTTCTCTGATTTATTCTTCAGAAGAAGGAAACATACTATTCATTTCTCCTATTTGTGTGTATGTATAAATGTTGCATTATTGCACTAGCTTATATTATAAAACACTGAATGACATGGAAGAGGGAGAGAACCCTTGTATACTTCACAATGAAATAACCCAGGTCTTACAGAAATTTGCATGGTCAGAGTTTACATTGTCTTGTGGGATCTAATAACAATATGTGGTCGTAATGAAAATCTGGTCCTTACATCTGATATAAGTATATAAATTGTAGTCTTTGTGCCATGATACACATATTGTCACTTTCTTCCACTTTTGTTTGCAGTGACCTAACTGCTTTCTTTTCTGCTCCCCAATGAATCTTGCACTGCTTCTCACTTTCTTGTTTCAAACTGCATTTCTAGAAAGAGCCTCTCTGAACCAGTCTATTAGCTCCATGGCAAGAGTGAAAGCCTCACTTTGTATAATGGTTTAATTATAATGTCAACATGGATTCATTAGTATGTCAGCTGTTGCTGTAAGTGGATGAGTAGGGAGGGTCTCAGAGCCCCCAAGTCAGGGAAACTAATATAGTGAATAGAATACTGAATTCGCTAAACAGAGGGATAAGGCTTGATCATGATTCGGGAAGAACAATTGGTTGAGAACAATTAAGGAATTGATAGCAGTTGTATCAACTGCTATCAGGGGGGCATTTGCCCAGGTTCGGCTGGTGCGCCAATTGCGCCCTACTTGGACCGAGATGCCCTACGCACAGTCACTCATGTGCTTGTTACCTCCCATATTGACTACTGCAATGCTCTCTACATGGGGCTGCCCTTGAAGACCATTTGGAGGCTTCAGCTGGTGCAGAATGCGGCTGCGCGAGTAGTGATGGGAGTGTCCCGACACGCCCACATTACACCTCTCCTGCGTGACCTGCATTGGCTGCCGGTTGCCCTCCAGGTGAGATTCAAGGTGCTGGTGATTACCTATAAAGCCCTACATGGCTTAGGCCTGGGATATTTGGTAGAGCATCTGCAGCCAGCAACAGCTTCCCATTGCTCAGTGTGTTCCCACAGGGAGGGCTTACTCAAGGTGCCATCGGCCAGACAGTGTCGGCTGTGTACCCCCAGGGAGAGGGCTTTCTCTGTGGGCGCACCTACCCTTTGGAATCAACTCCCTCTGGAGCTCCGGGTGGCCCCTGACCTTTGCTCTTTACACCATGGCCTAAAAACACTATTTCACCTGGCCACCCTGGACTGATGGGGGTTTTAATTTTAACTGGGTTTTTATTGAATTTTTATTAATTTTAATCTGGATTTTTGTTTTAATGGTTTGTTTGTTTTGTTTTAATTGTTGTGAGCTGCCCCGAGTCCATTGGAGATAGGGCGGCATGCAAGTTCCATTAATAAATAATAAATTTTCACTAATGATCAGAAGGATTTGGCTTTCCATATGCTTAATTATGGATCTGCTTCTATGATCAGGACAGCAAATGTAGTCTTTAGAGGTTTTGAGTGATAGGAATGCTTTCTTATATAGAACAGAAAAACAGAAAACAAAAAAAAAATATCATTCTAACCATCTTCAGTCTTCTCTGTGGATGAGATTAAAACAGAAATTCCCTTTTCTGAATCAAGAATAGTAATAGGGTTTATAGGATAAACATTGTTAACTGTATTCATTTTCATAATTTTCTGCAACAAGAGTTTTTAAAAATTGAGGCCCTGCATTGAGTTATGTAGAAAGTCAGCACCTAACCCCCAGAAGAATGAAATATTTTGGGAAATATTAAAAAGGCAGAATATATTTCCCTAAAAGAGAAATGAAGAAACATGCTCTTAAAGACAGAAAGCAGACTCAGCCCCCAGCAGATATGTTGTGCCCATTAAGAAAGATTGGGCCAACCTATTCAGAAACCAGTCCCAGTTTCCCTGTCCCAAGCAGAAACTGAAAAGGCCAGTTTTTAGAAAGGTAGATTTGTAATCTAATCAGAAAGACTGGGTCAAGACAAAAACTCAAATAAGCAACAAACAAAAGGTTGACAAAATAAGCTCAAACACCTAGGATTTGTATTTCCTCTTTTGCCTATAGAGCCAGCTATGATGCCTACATAATCTCTACATGACCCCCATAGGAATCGACAACAGCCAATAGAATATTAAAGGACATGTTCTTGCATAGGAACAGGAAGCTCAAATACAAAGCCCAAAGAAGGTATAACCCCCCCCCCCAATCCTATTTGTTAGCTGCCCAGAATCACATGTGGTTTTGCTTTATCAATAAATCATCTTTCCAATCAGCCTCCCTGTTTCCAGTGTCTTTCTCCCAGCTTGGAACTGAACCAGATGGATTTTTCTTCCCAGAGTTAGTTGTGAACAAGCTACTGCTGCATTATCCTTACTTAGGAAAGTCTAGTTCCATATAAGTGTCTTTGAAATCAGTCTTATTAATGAGAAGAGAATTGATTTTAATTGAATATCAACACCAGTCTTTAATAGATGTGTTGCAACTTCAGCCTTCAAAATTTCCAGTAATGATGCTCACTGTTCTGGAAACTGTAATTCCAGGTTACGTAGAGTAATTAGGCCTCAGACCTTAATGGTCTAATTCTTAACCATGATTGTAGGAAGAAAATGATACAAATAACCAGTGTGCAGAATTCTTACAATGCTCAACATTATTTGTACAAAATAAGTTAATAAGGAGAAATTGTGATTAAAACACTGAATTCTCTCACCATAGTGAGTTCCCATTGCCCTGGAGGTCCAAGGGCCCTATTAAAATCCTTGGGGGAGTTATCGTATCATCATATTAGAAGGTATTAATTGATTTGTTTTGAAGTATTTTAAATCTAAATTAAAGCTAAGATTTGGCGTTATGGAGAATGGCCCATAGCAAACTATTCAAAGATGTAATCTTCAGATTGAACAAAGCCAAACACGTCTGATCTAGCAATAAGAATCACAAAATGCAGTGGGTTTTCTAAGCAGAAACATATAGGAATGTATGACCTGAAAAAGTATAATCAAGATCGACAGTATCTTTTGGGAATTTTATTGGGTTGGGATAACTATAAGTCTTAGATATATATTCAGTTTTTCCCCTTATCTCCTCTACTTTATCCTTCCTATTTCCTCATTAGAATATACAAGAATATATAAGTTATATCAATATATTTAAATATTTAACTATTCATTAGGGTGTTAAGTGCTGAGAATACATATAGAAACTACAGATTAATTAATTTTGGAAGATTTATATGATATAGGCTCTAGACACGATTATTGATTATTGACAAAAATACTACCACAAGTAACAAAATTGAAAAACAAAAAGACTGCTTAATTGTATGAAACTCTGGGAGAACCTATTAAAAAGAATTAACATGACTAGCACTGGTATAACCACCATAACTAAAACAACCAAAAAAAAATAACGCCAACCCAGTCATCCTCTATGGCTTCTCCAGCTCAACAGAGATCTATAGACACAATGTTAGGAATGGAAAAAGACAAGACAGCTTCCATTTCCAGCATACATAATATCCAATTAGCTCTGGCAATGATACAGGAAACGATGAGTAAGACCCAGGAAACGATCGCCAACAACCATGAGGAAACAAGACAAAATCATGATGATCTGAAATCTGATGTGGGAAAGATAAATGACAATATACAGAAAATAGACGACAAGATAGAAAAGATCCAACAAAATATTGTCAAGAATGAACAAAGGATCCAAAAGACGGAAATTAAAATGGAACAGACAATAAAAAAGTAGAAATGCTGGAACATCAACAGCTGACAAGCAGCCGAGAGACGGAAGACTCATTTACATTTCTGGAAATGGAAAAAGCATCATTTTATTTAAGGTTCTAGAATATAACGGAGACCAAAGAGGAAGACCTGGGAGAGATTATGACAGAGATCTTCACAGAAGCATTGCAGAGAGATAAAAATGATAAGAAGGGATATCAACAAAATCTACAGGGTGCATACTAATTATGCTCGTAGGAACAAACTCCCAAAAGAGGTACATGTCCAATTTACGAAGAAAACAATAAAAGAAGAGATATACAGAAAAATGAGGGAGGAGGCGATGTACCACAAAGGGAAAGAAATAATAACACTAAAGCAAATCCCAAGACGTGTGAGAGACCAGAGGAAAAACTACAGCTTCCTCACATCACAACTAAACAAGCATAAAGTGATGTTTCGTTGGCTGCTACCAGATGGCATTTTGATCTCATGGCAAGATAAGAAAGTGAGGATAGACAACCTAGAGTGAACCCAAAAAATTTTTGATCAGTATTTTGTCATGGAAGAAGAGCAAGAAACCAGAGAGGAGTCAGAAAATAAGAGCCAGGAAGAACAACCTATAGAAGGAATGGAAGAGGAACAAAAGGGAAGAAAGAAACTGGAAAGAGAAAAATTGGAGAGAGAAGGAGCAAGGAGAAAAACACAATGAATAACAAGGAACACAAGCAAACAAAAGACAACTAATAAATAAGAAGGAAGATGGAACAGGAAATAAAAATGATTTCGATAAATATAAATGGATTGAACGCCCCAATTAAAAGAACACGAACATTTGCTAAACTATATAAACTGGAGATGGATATAATTAGTCTACAAGAAGTTCACATCAAAAAAAGTCACCAAAAATATTAGAAAACACAAGATTAGGAAACCTTTATACTTTACTATCAGATCAAAAAAAAAGAGGTATTGCGGTTTACATTAAGAAGCATCTAAAAACAAAACAGATTTATGCAGACGATGAGGGAAGAATCCTAATGATTGAAATACAAACAGGGTCTAAAACAATATTATTGATTTCGATCTACGCACCAAATGAAAATCAACCGGCCTTCTATAAAAATGTACACAATAAAGTAAAAGATTTGGATTATGAAAACATTTGCCTTGTAGGTGACTTTAATGCAATTTTAGATACTGAAAAAGATTACAAGAGCACCAAGAAAAATAAAACTAGGAAAAAAAACCCTGCCAGACACTTTTATGGAAATGGTGCAAGAGCTATGCCTACAAGATGCATGGAGAGAAATAAATAAGGAAAAAAAACAGTATATGTTTTATTCTAATCCACATTTATCTTGGTCCAGGATAGACATGGCCTGGATGACAACAGACCTTAGAAAAGATTTGCAAGAAATAGAAATATCGACAAACATATGGGTGGATCATAGCCCGCTAAAAATAATTTGGAAAGGATATTGAAAGAAAAAGAGATGGATGATGAATGTCGAAATCTTAAAAGAGAAAGATTATATACAAATGATAGAAAAAGAAATGAAAATTTTCTTTGAGATTAATTGTAAAGAGCAAACCTCTCTCCAAAATCTGTGGGACACAGCGAAAGCTTACATAAGAGGTCTGACAATAGCATATTCGGCGAAGAAAAATAAAGATAAACAGCAGAAAAGAGATAAATTGTTCAAAGAACTTAAGGAACATGAATACAAACTACAAAATGAACCACAAAACAAAAAAGTCAAGGAAAAAATAGGTTTGATAAAACATGAAATAAATCTGATCACACAAATAGAAATAGCTAGGAAAATTAAATTAGTGAAACAAAACTATTTCGAACATGCTAACAAGACAGGCCAATGGTTGGCATATAAATTGAAGAAAGAAAAGGAAAAACGGACCATACATCAATTACAAGACAACACTGGAGAGATATAATACAGGAATATGGACAAAAAGAATATAGCGAGAGCATTTTTCCAAAAATTATATGAACAGGAAGAACCCTCGGAAAAAGACATTAGACAATACCTAAGAGAAGTTGAGATTAAAGAATTAACAGAGACACATAGAGACCTATTGGATAGGCCAATTTCAATGATAGAATTTATTGAGGTGAGGAATAAACAGAAAATAAATAAAACTCCGGGACCGGACGGAATACCAGCAGACTTCTATAAGAACTGCCAGCATTCAATAGATGAAATCCTGCTTGAAGTATTTAATGATGTAATTATGGAAGCCAAAATTCCAAACTCTTGGACAGAGGCTATCATTACGCTAATATCTAAAGAAGAAGCAGATCACACACAGATTCAAAATTATAGACCGATATCTTTGCTGAATGTGGATTACAAATTATTTACATCAATCATCACAGAAAGAATCAAGAAAATAATTAAAGATAAACAAGCGGCCTTAATTTTTCTAGATGCCCAGAAGGCATTTGACAATCTTAATTGGAAATTTCTCACTCTACAATTGGAAGCCATGAAATTTGGGGATAAATTCATAAATATGATAAAAAGAATATACTCCTGCCAGACAGCGAAAATAACAATTAACAGTGATTTAACAGAACAATTCCCAATATTAAAAGGGGTGAGGCAGAGATATCCCCTGTCCCCCCTATTATTTATACTAGCCCTGGAAACCCTCCTAAAAGAAATCAGAAGAGATAATGAAATAAAAGGTCTAAAGAGCAAACGCGAAAAGTACGATATATATCAAGTTTATCGTAACTGTACTGTTTGTTCTTATTTGTGCTTTTGACTCCTTAATATTATTAGTCTATCTCTTATGTCTATTTTGGTGGTTCGTTGTTAACCTATATGTGTCCTAAGTTTCCTTTCTCTGCCTTCCAACCAGGTGTACCACTTTTCCCATACTAAATAGTAATCGTGTTCTTCTCTATTTTGTAATTCCTTTGTGAGTCTATCCATTTCTGCACATTCCATGATTTTATTAATTACTTTTTCTTCAATTGGTATGTTGCTGCTTTTCCAATGTTGTGCAAAAACTATTCGTGCTGCTATCGTTATGTGGATAATTAAGTATTTGATTTCCTTTTCATATTGTCCATTTATTATACCTAATAGAAAGGTTTCTGGCCTCATCTCTATTCTTTGCTGGGTTATTTCTTCCATTTGTTTTCTGATCGTTAGCCAATATTGTTTTGCCACTGGGCAGGTCCACCATATGTGATAATATGTCCCTTTGTGGAGTTTACATTTCCAGCATGTTGAGGAAGTGTTGGAGAACAATCTTGCCAGTCTGGCAGGTGGGAGGTGCCACCTATAAAACATTTTATATAAGTTTTCTTTATAGGGTACAGACATTGTTAATTTATAATTTATTGTCCATAATTTTTCCCAATTGTCTAATTCAATGTTGTAGCCAAAATTCTTTGCCCATATTATCATATTTTCCTTAACCACTTCTTCTTCTAATTTGTATCCTCGTAAAAAATTATAAACTTTTTAATCAATTTATCTTGTGGTCCTTGTAGAATTTTATCTAATTCGTATTGGCCTTTTTGGAATCCAAATTGTGTCAAATCTTTTTTGTACCTCGATTTTATTTGTAAGTATGGCCACCAGTCAATGTCTGTAGCCATGTCCTTCAATTCTTGTCTCATTCTTAGTTCCCCCTGGTTGTTTAACAAGTCTTTGTATATTTTCATTTTGGTGTTGTCCATAGCGTTTGGGTAGATCTGAGCTTCTATAGTCGACAACCATTCCGGGATTTTATTGTAGTGTGTTTTTTTGATGCCCTGCCAAGTCTGATATAGTGCGTGTCTAATCATGTGCCTCTGGAAATATCCATGTCGTCTATTGGTGCCCTCCCAGAGAAACGCATGCCATCCTTGTTCAAGGTCAAATCCTTCCAAATTCAATAATCTTTTATTTTTAAGTTCCATCCATTCTTTGATCCAAATTAATGCTGATGGTTTATAATATAATTCCCAGTCCGGTAAAGCCAATCCTCCTCTTTCTCTTGTATCTGGAAGGGTCTTTTTCCTAGTTTTATTTTTTCTAGTACTCCAATAGTCCTTTTCTGTATCTGAAATTGCATTAAAATCACCTACCAGGCAGATATTTTCATAGTCCAAGTCTTTAACTGTGTTATATATATTTTTGAAGAAGGCACGTTGGTTCTCATTTGGGGCATAAATCGAGATTAGTAATATTGTTTTTAATTCTGTTTGTAGTTCGATCATTAGGACTCTTCCTTCATTATCAGCGTATACCTGCTTTGTTTTTAAATGTTTTCTGATGTAGACTGCAATGCCTCTTTTTTTTTGTTCTGCTAATGAGGTGTAAAGGTTTCCTAATCTTGTGTTTTCTAGTATCCTTTGATGTTGTTTTTTGATATGTACTTCCTGTAAATTAATTATGTCCATTTCCAATTTTTGTAATTTAGTGAATGTCCGGGTTCTTTTGATTGGGGCGTTTAATCCGTTTATATTTATTGAAATCATTTTTATTTCCTGCTCCATCTTTCTTCCTATCTATTTGCTGCCTTTACTTTCCTTGTGTTTCTTGTTATTCTTTGCGTTTTTTCCCCTTGCTCCTTCTCTCTCCATTTTTTCTCTTTCCAATTTTCTCTTCTCCTCTTGTTCCTCTTCTGTTTCTTTTATGGGTAGTTCTTCCTGGCTCTTATTTCCCAATTCCTCTCTGGATTCTTGATCTTCTTCCAGGCCAAAATATTGGTCAAAAAATTCCTGTGCACCTTCCAGATTGTCTATTTTAACTTTCTTATCCTGCCACGAAATTAAGATGCCATCTGGTAATAACCAATGGAATATTACTTTGTGTTTATTAAGTTGTGATGTGAGGAAGTTGTAGTTTTTTCTCTGGTCTTTTACACGTCTCGGGATTTGTTTCAGCATTATTATTTCCTTTCCTTTGTAGACAATTGCTTCCTCTCTCATTTTTCTATATATCTCCTCTTTTATCATTTTCTTTGTGAATCGAACGTCCACTTCCTTGGGCAGCTTGTTCCTGCGTGCGTAATTGGTGTGCACCCTGTAAACTTCGTCTATGTCCCTTCTTATGTCATCCTTATCTCTTCGTGTTATTTCAGCCAGAATTTCCGTCATACTCTCTGCCAAGTCTTCCTCTTTGGTTTCTATTATATTCTGGAACCTTAAATAAAACGATGCCTTTTCCATTTCCAAGAAAGTAAGTGAATCTTCCAGTTCTTGATTACTTGCCATCCATTGTTGTTCCAGCATTTCTACTTTCTTAACCGTCTGTTCCATTTTGAGTTCTGTCTTTTGTATCCTTTGTTCATTTTTGGCAATATTTTGTTGGATCTTTTCTATCTTGTCATACATTTTCTTTATGTTGTCGTTTATCTCTCCCACATCAGATCTCAACTCATTATAATTTCTTTTGGTCTCCTCGTGGTTATTAGCAATCGATTCCTGAGTCTTGTCCATTGCTTTCTGTATCATTGCCAGGACTGACTGAATGTTTTGTATGCTGGAAGTGGAGCCTGCCTTTTCTTTTTCTGTTCCAAGCATCGTATCTATAGATCTCTGTTGGGCAGGTGATGCTGAAAGGGAGGCTTGAGTTGACATTATTTTCTTACTTGCTTTGGTTATGGTAGTTGTTCTGATGCTTGTCATCTTAAGGATTTTTTGTAGTTTCTTCCAAAATGTCATGCACTGAACTACACTTGATATGTTTCAATTCTGTTGTCTATAGTGATATTTTATCAATGATAGTGTCTAGGGTCTATATTGTATAAGTCTTCAAATATTGATTAATCTTATTAATTTATATACTAGTTCTATATATGTCCTGGACACTCAACACTCTAATAAATAGTTAAATATATAAATCTATATTCAAGTGAGAAGGAAGAAGAAGAATAAGGTGAAGGAGGTGTCAGGAAAAACCTAAAGTTCTAGCACTTCATTGAATCTCAATATATTTAATACAATGTAATAATCAATCTATCAAACCAAATCTATCGAATCAGATCTCACTAGTATAAATCTATGAGTAATATATAAATAAGTAATAAGTAAGTCAATAAGAATTAAATATTAAATATTATTTAAATTAATATCAAATCAAATCAAGTCAATTCTATCAAATCAGCTATCACTAATATAGATATACAAGTAATATATAGATAGGTAGTATATAAGTAAGATTTAAATATTAAATATTGTTTAAATAAATATCCACTTAAACTATTTGTTCTACTTGAATTGTAGTTAATGATCAATTAATCAAGTTAAATCAAACATTTCACAGTTAAAAAATTGTTTTACAAGAATTAGTCAAGTATACATATAAGGTTGTTTTGCAGTCAGTGTATAGTTATTTTCACTCTTATGTGTAAAGTTCTTATGTCCAAATTCTTGTATTTATAGTCTTTAATGTCCTAATATCTCTTTTTCCAAAAGTGTCCAAATCATCAAAAAGCCCAACTTTCCAAGTTCAGCACTTTAATGTAGTCCAGTTTTTATGTTAACTTCTCAGTTAATTCCTCAAAGCACCGCTTCTCTGCTTGCGATCTGTTGCAACACTTTCACTCACCCTCCCCCTTACAATGTCCTCTGTCTCTCCATCACTCTCACTCTCACTCTTGCCGTTCCGCTGCCTCCTGTTTTCTTCTCTAAATACCTCCATCCAGTTCACTGCGGTTCTTAGTTTAGTCCAAAGACCTTTCTTCTCTCTGGGGTTCAAATCTGCAATCTGGTCTCAATCACCTCCACGTAAATCCCTTTGGAAATTCTCGCTCCAAGCAGTCTCTCTTTTTTGTGCAGTCACCGCCTGTCAGTTCTTCTTCGCCCTTGTTGTCTTTCGTCGCCACTAATTCACCGTCTTTTGGGGTCTCAAATTCGCCATTCTCTGTTCTCTGCTTAATTTATTATTTGTGCTTTACTCACTCTGCTTATATCTTGATCTGTTTTCAATTTAAATTGGATACAGTTACGATTCTTTCAGTTTGATCTTCGCCTTCCTGCTGTGCAGTTTCAATGCTTCAGGCCAGCCAAAATGGCTGGTTTTTTCCCCTCTGGAATTAGGGGGTTTCCCCTGAACCTTCGGGATGGTTGCCTTCCCCCCCTCCCTGAGGTCCTTGGAGATTCCTCCTTAGTCTATTAGTCCAAGATCAATAGCGCCTCAAACGGCTTCCTAGATGGGAATCCTGGAGTTTCAAGAATGGAGCCCCGTTCTCTAGCTCCAAACATGCTGATGTCACTGCCGGAAGCCTCCTGCTTTGTATTAACATTTTTAAAACTCCTTCCCTTGCCTAATCCTGTCAAGAACAAGGAAAGATTCAATCTAGAAATAAGGAGGAATTCTCTGACAGTAACTGACTTGAACCTGAAAAATGAAAAAATTTAATTGGAGGAATCATCATCACTGACACCTGGATATTTTTAGCTAAACTGCAGCCTAAAAGAAGGGACACCAGGGCCTACTCTCCTTTCTTGGCCAGGTTGCAGCCTCTCATTATTTCTTGTCCCTATATTTATTACTTCATACCTCAAGTCGAACTTGTTTCCATTGTCTTACCTTCTCCTAACACAACCTAGAACTCTAAGTAACATTTAATAAAATAAACCAAAATTAATTTTTAAAGCCCAAAGTCTCTCCAAATTCATTTATGAAGAAAGATAGACTGGTTTTCCATTCCTATGATAAAATAACAATGGGGCTGAAGATATAAGATAAATGAAGTGAGTATCTAGCCCTACACACACAAGGCCAAGAAGCTCAGTTACACCATCAAATAGATACAATTAGAATGAAACAAAGTTGCTGGTAAATGAGAAAACTGACTTTGCAGTGGATTTATGTACTAATGATGGCTATATTGATGTATGAATTACTATCAAAAATGAACATGGAAGATGACTATACACTATGTCAAAGAATGTATGATGGAATTGGCAAAAAATGTTAGATATAGCATAATACTTGATCAATGGGAGAATATGTGAAGTAAAGGATTGAAATTTTCATTGAATTACAATTTGAAAGAAAACTTTTATAAGATAATATATCACTGTATTTTACATATCATAAATTGTCCAAGATATATAAGGGTGTGTTAAAGATATATTGGGCATGTAATCAGTTTGAAGGGCATGTAATCAGTTTTAATCCTCTTGGGTGGACATGAAGAAAGCTAAGAAATATTGGGATCAGATATGCATTTTAATTCAGGGGATTCTCAAACTATATGTATAACTGAAACCAGAAGTTTTCTTTTTAAGTTTGATGGATAAAAAGATGGGGGAAAATGATGGAACGTTGTTTTTATGTGGTAACAACAGTGAGACTTCTTTACGTGGAAGAATGGAAAGAGTTACAGATTTCTACAATGGAAGAATGGATGGTGAAGCTAATGGATTTGGCAGAGATTGCAAAATTGGCCTCTTTGATCAAAGAAAAGACTTCATCTAACTTGGTTTCTTCTTGGAAACCATTTTTGGATTATTTCCTTGTAACTAAAAAAATTGTTTGGATATGATATTACAGAAATATGGTGGGTGGTAGTACACTGGCTTACAGGTTGTAAGTCAAACAAAAGGCTTGATTTACAACATTTTGTTTAGGGACATTGTTTTAATGGCACCAAAAACAATGACTTATCACCATTTTTCACATGACCTTTGCAGCATCTTCATAGTCATGCAGTTAACTCATATTTATGATGGCTGCACTTTCCCAGTGTCATGTGATCACTTTTGTGACTTTCTGACAATCAAATTCAATGGGGAAGCCAGATTCATTTTACAATAGTGTTACTAACTTAACACTTGCAGTGATTCACTTAACAAGAAAAAGAGATTGGCAAGGAAGATTGTAAAATGAAGCAAATTTTACTTAACTGTCTTGCTTTGCAACAAAATTTTGGACTCAATTATGGTTATAAGTTGAGAACTGTCTGCATTGTATTCTAAGCTTGTATCTGTACCACAGAAAGTCATGGTTTACTCTTTTCTAAAACTTCTTTTCTTTTGGCAACCCAAATTTTTATTTTTTCTGTTTCCCTTCTTTTTCTGTTTTAATTTTATTTTTGCTTTATATTTTAACTTTATTTGAAATTTAATAAAATTTTATATAAAAAAAAGAAACTAGATATTTTGGTTGACTAGTAGATTTAGATTTTAAAATACTGTATAGAAAGTTAATTGCTGGATAATGAATATCTACTTCAATGTGTCTAATCAAACTTCTACTTGGTGCCCTTTTTATCTGTTCAGCTGCAGGTTTTCTGCAGCTAACAAGGAAATACCAACAGCTGTGGATTGAAATAATGGAAATTGTAAGCCAATACTTTTGGAAAGCTCTAAATTAGAAAAAGCTGGAACACATAATTAACTTTATTGTTCCTTCTTTCTCCTGGGACCATCATGAGAATTTTGAGTACATTTTGATATGATTGTTTATATGAATAAAAATATAATTATATTGCCAGTTTTATATTTCTTTTATAACTCATAACATCAAGATTATTTTAAAGAAGAAAGGTCTACTGTTAGTTAATGGTGATGCGGATGGTGGGGGTGCATTTTCTATATGTGTTTAAGTAGAGACTAATAGCTATATACCAGGCATTGTTGAACGATGGTTTATATGGCCCCTTCCAAGTCAAGCATTCTACACTTTTTAAAGATGTGCTTAAAAAGAGAAAATCCTTAGATGTTTCCACAGAAAGTCTATAACAGATGCCTGAACACTGAGATGGCTTCTCTGTTAGGATATGGTTTGAGCCTAACAAGTTGTCCAGGCAATATATGTGTTCTGTGACTTTAATATGAATATGTATTGTGTGACTTTAAAGTTTTCCTGCTGATTCATTGTAATGCTGAATCATGCTGTAATTAGTTGTGAATGTATTTAAGAAAGGTACTGTAACATATTCAGTTGATGATAAGCTACCATTGTATGAGGAATGCTATCCATTGTGCTATCGTCGTTGGATGGATCTGCTACCATCGTGGTTTGTGAACCAGAGTGAGTTTGTTATTCTAACCAACTACTGTTTGTGTTGTAAGAAGCTTTTTGTATCACTGGACTGATTTAACTGGCAAAGACTTGGATTGATTTAAAGACTATGAGATTGTTTTTTCACTATAAAGTAAACTTTTGATAAACCAATTTGCACATCTCTTATTCATTGCTCTCAGCAACGTTTCTCTGTGCTCTACACTCTGCTGGTTGGTAACACAACAACAATATCCTTAACAAGCACCATAGTGCTCATCATGAGCTTAGTAATTGACCCTAGAGTATAGTAGTTATTTCTCAATATTAGGGCTGCTTTACACATTATAAAGTAGCACTTTCATGGAATATATATAAAAACGCATTCCGTGAAAGTGCTACTTTATATATATTAGTTACAAAAGTGATCCAAAAAGTGATCCATACAAAAGTTAAACTCTGAACTACATTAAATGTCTATTTTCATTGTAGAGAGCTTAGATGTTTCATGACTCCCTGTGGTTTATACATATAAGCCATAACCTCTTTATTATACTCCCCTATGTGTTCTTATTTAGAAGTTAGTGCAACTATGTTCAATATAACTTACTCACTAAATATAGTTAGGAATTTAACCACAGAATTAGATATACTTGATTCTATCCAGTGGGGATACTCAATTTTTATTGATTTCTCTAATGCACTTAGTATTCATTTCTTTCAAAAAAAGACAACCTGTACTTTATGATTCAGGATCTCTGAGGGAAAAAAAAAGATAATGTGAATGGTGCAAGCCTGCAAAAAAGTGTGGGCCAGCAAAAATAGCTGATATTCTATGGATCTAGTACTACCGTATTTTTCGGATTATAAGACGCACCTTTTTACTCCCAAAAAGGGGGTGAAAATCTGGGTGTGTCTTATACTCCGAATGTAGCCCCACTCATCCACCAGCCCCCACCCTTCGGACATTTTCAGGCCATTCCAGGCAGCGGGGATCTGGGTCGGGGCACAGCCTGAGGAACAACCCTCTTTGGGATGGTCTGGGGGGGGGAATCTGCCCGGCAGTTTTGGGGAACAAGGTGGGCCCCACGGTTTGTGGTTGGTAACCCCTCTGGCCTCCCAGCAGGCAACTTAGGGCAGACAATGGTCGCAATGTTCACTCCCCAGCAATGTGAGGAGCCACTGCCTAAGCCCTCTCTGCGCCCAGGAGCCGAGCAAGCCGAATGGGAGCACCTAAAGTGAAACATCCCTCCTTTCCAGCCACCACTGCCCGGATACCCCAATGCAATTTCCCAATGCATTAGGATTCCAAAGGAAAGCATTTTTGGGTGGCAGACCCACGATCTCCTTCCTGATTCCAAACATGGGGTGTGCAGAGGCAAAAAAAGTGCATCGCGTTTCAGGTGGCGGATCTGGCCAGGAGGAAAGAGAAGGTGAGTCTGCTGAGAAGGAGGATGAGGGCGCGCGGCTCTGCAATGTGCAATGGGAAGGAAAGCACTTTCAGGTGGCAGTGCTGCAATCCCCTCCCCGAATCCAAAATGGTTCCCAGTTCCCCACTGCACATTGGAGGGGAACTGGCTGCCTGCTGCCTGAAATGCAGCTCTCAGAATTGCATTGGGGAATCTGGGCAGTGGTGGCTGGAAAGGAGGGACGTTTCACTTTAGGAGCTCCCGTTCGGCTCGCTCAGCTCCTGGGCGTGGAGAGGACTTAGGCAGCAGCAGCAGCAACTCCTCACATTGCTGGGGAGTGAAGTCATTGTGACCATTGTCTGCCCTGAGCTGCCCACTGGGCGGCCAGAGGGGTGACCAGCTGCAAATCATGGCACCCGCCTTGTTCCCTGAAGCTGCCGGGCAGATTCCCACCCCAGACCATTCCAAAGAGGTTTGTTCCTCAGGCTGTGCTCTGTCCTTCCCCACAGAGCATGCGAGGGGTCTCTTTGGGGGAAAGCAAGTAGTCCCTGCAGATCACAGGAACACCCTGATAAGTTTTCTGGAGAAGAACTTATCAGTAATCGACACCCTCTTTCCCAGCCGAGTCTCTGAGGCACCTCTTGCTTGCAAGAAGAGGAGGAGGGTGGCATAAAGCAGCACCACCTTAAATCCTGGTAGGCAGAGGTAGAATTTTTGTTTTCCTATTTTCCTCCCCCAAAATTAAGGTGCATTTTATAATCCAAAAAATACAGTAATTTAAATATCTATACCAAGTGTATAGCTCAAAGTAAAAAGTATCCAGACAAGGAAGAGGCAGAGCTATTTATTTCTTTATGTTTAAATCACTGACACCAGGAAAGCCTCATTTCCATCAGAAGAATGTGGCCAAAGAACTTTGAGAGACAGAATTGTGTGTGAGAGAGTGAGAGAGTTTGCATAAATCCACTTGTAAATAAATCAGTTGGTTTTGCAAAATGTTCATCTGTCTTACTTCTACCTCAAACTTACTTTTGGGACAATTGAATACGTTCTCTGGAATCCTTGAAGTTAAGTTGGTTCATTCCCCCCACCCCCCAATTAATTGCATAAATTCAGCAATTTTCCTGCAGTCAACATGAACTGGTACACGTTAGTTTAGTCTATTAGTTGATTGCTCGGTATCTCTTTTAGAAAATATTTTAATCCTTTACACCTTCTCCCTCATTTTGTTTTGTGGTATAAAATAAAATAAAAGTGCAAATATTGGAAGGCCTAGAATTATCCTGATGGTACACTTAATCTTTTGTTGATATATTTTACTACATACAGGTAAAATTAAATAGCTCCTTTGTGAAACCTTGGATTAGTACTATAATATTACTTTGATGTCCTCTGTTCCATTTTTTAAATTTAATTTCATGTTTAGTATAGTCTCATAATATGTTGCTCTGCTTGAATTACTTTACTTAATTTGGCTGACCCAACTTCCTAGGTTTTCAAACAATTTTATATACATTTAAAAATGGATTGGACAGACTTCCGGTGGCAACGCGTCATCGATAGCAGCTCCTTTCACAGTGTTAGCCCCGCGATCTTGTCAAAGCCGCTAAAACAGCGAAAAATAGCTGTTTAGTGGCTTGAAAATTTTCCCTTCGGGAAAAGAGGGGAAAGAGAGCAGCCAGCCTTGGGTAGAGCTCCCCAAGAGTCCCAGGAATAATTCCTGGGGCACGGAGGGTGAGAGCTCCCTAGAAGACTGACACAAACTCTGGACCCGGGATGCTTCTGCATTTAGCAGAACAAGACACCGCGACCATCTCTGCAACATTTTAACACTATTTTGGATACAAAAGCAGGCAGAGCAAAGGCAGGAGGAACTCCAGTTGCAAGTATCAGACTTTAACTCCTGTGTATTGAATACTTCCTTCTTGATTGCTGTGGGAAGAAAGTGAAAGGAAATGGCGCCGAGCCTTAATTGGGTGTGGTAATGAAAGTTAACTTCAAAGTACTCATCTGTGCTGATAGTCTTTGCTGCTAATAAACGGAATTTGTTTTAAAAGAAAGAAGAATTAAATTGGACTGTGGAGAAATTTAAATTTATTGAGAACTGAAACTAATTGGAAACTGAGTTAATTTCTGGGATTGGCTGTTGTAAAAGTTTTAATCTGGAACTGAAAATTGGAAAATGGCTTCTAAGCAAATAAAGATTGCTGGGGCTAAAATTACTGTGAGTTCCCCTATTCCACCACCAAATCGCAATCTTTGACAGCTCCAGCAGAACCACAAGTTTTAACTCTGGAAGCCTTGCAGCAAGCCTTAAAGCTGCAAGCCTTCTCTTTAGAAGAAAAAATTACTTCTGTTCTTGATGAAAAATAAAAGTGGTGACTGATAAAATGGATGAAGTAACTGGAGAAGTGACAGAAATTAAGGATGAAATTCAAGCTCGAAATAAGGCAATTAGAGAAATAAGGCAATTAGAGAAGAGCCTTGGTAGTACAGTGGTCTAAGGCACCTTGTTATTAAACTGGTTATTAAGACCAGCTGCCTGCAATTACTGCAGGTTCGAATCTCGCCAAGGCTCAAGGTTGACTCAGCCTTCCATCCTTTCTAAGGTAGGTAAATTGAGGACACAGATTGTGGGGGCAATAAGCTAATTTTGTATAAATATACAAAAGGATGAAGGCTATTGCTTAGCACATTGTAAACCACCCTGAGTCTCTGGAGAAGGGCGGCATATAAATGAAATTTATATATATATATATATATATATATATATATATATATATATATATATATATATATATATATATATATATAATTTTTGCATTTAAAGGTTTGGCAAGCTATATTGAAGGGTTAGATGAAAGATTAGAGGAAGTCAATCAATCAAACATGAATTTGGAGAATAGAATGGGAGAGGTTCAGACTCAAATAGAAAAAGCAGACTCAGAGGTGAGGATGATACAATATAGATCGATGGAATTTGCTATAAGAGTAAGAGGCCTGAAAGAAAATACCCAAGAGAATTTGAGAGAGGTTTTTGCAGAAGCCTTTGCACAGATAATTCAAGAAAGAAAGGAGGATCTGGATTAGCAAATGGATAAAATTTATCGTGTTAATTCATGGGTGGCTAGGCAGAGAAATTTACCAAGAGATATTGTAATTTACTTTACAACAAGAAGGTTAAGAAATATGGTATTGCAGGCTTCCTACAAAAATAAACTTCAAGTGGCAGGGCAGGAAGTTTTAACATTAAAAGAAATCCCTCCCAAAATGTTGAGAGCAAGGAAGGACTATGCTTTTGTGGTGGATGAACTCAGAAAACGTCAGATACAGTATAGATGGGAGATTCCAACTGGATTGGTGGTGGATTATTCAGGACAGAGATTTCATCTGAATACATTATGGAAGGCAAGGGATTTTTACTTTAATGTATTAAAGGCTAGAGGTTCTTCTTCTCCAGAAACCAGAAGAAGAAAGAAAATAGAGGAAACAAGAATGGGAGTGAAAGAAATTACTCAGGCTCAGGAAGAGGATCAAGTGGGGGGGGGGGTTGATTGTTGAAGAAGATTTATTACAACTTACGAGCTCTGCCCAAGGTATGGAGTTATTTGGCAAAGTAGAGGAGCCGAGGGATCAAAGACAGACTCGAGCAGCAAAGAAACGCCAAGAGGAATTAAAGGTGCAGCAAGTTCAGATCAAAGAAACTACAAAACCAGAAGCAGTGGGAGGGGCTAGGCCAAAGATCAAAGTGAAAGATGACCTTCAGCTAATGCTTGAAATGCTTCAAAGTGCCAAAAATGGCAAGTAAATTTCTAACTTGGAATGTCAATGGATTAAACTCACCGCATAAGAGGAGGAAAATATTTCATTATCTGAAGCAGTATAAAAATGACATTATATGCCTACAAGAGACACATATTAGAATGCAAGATCAAAAATATTTAACAAATGCAAGACTGGGGACATGTTTTATAGCATCTGCGCCAGAGAAGAAAAATGGTATAGTTATATACCTAAAAAAAGTCTTAATAGCTAAATTAATTGAAGCAGACCCACAAGGAAGATATATTGCAATTGAAATTTTAATAGAAGGGGAAAAAACACTATAGACTAGACTATATGCACCAAATCAGCAACAAGAAAGTGTTTATAAGACTTTACATGCTAAATTAATACAGTGGAATTATAAAACACATATAATGATGGGAGACTGGAATGGAGTTTTGGATATTAAAAAGGACAAAAAAGGATCTCTACAAAATATTCAAACACGTGCTAGATTGCCTAAATCTTTTTTTGATATGATGGAGGATATGGAGCTGAGAGATATTTGTCGTGAGAGGAATGGAGAAGAGAAAGATTTTACTTTCTTTTCTGACAGACATCAGTCATTTTCCAGGATTGAGTTTATATTAATTTCTAATGAATTCTTTTCTAGGGTGAAGAAAACGAAGATATGTCCAAGAACATTAACAGATCATAATCCGGTTTGGATGGAATTAGAATATGAAAAGGCACCCAGGAAGTCCTGGAGGCTGAATGAAAATTTGTTTAGATATGAGGAAAATGTGAAAGAATGTAAACAATTTATGAAAGAGTTTTTTTGTTATGAATTTGCATAAAGGTACACCTATAGAGATGGTTTGGGATGCAAGTAAAGCATATATGAGAGGTATTTTAATCTATCTGAATAATAAACATAGACGTAAACAGGAAAGGAAACGGAAGGAGTTAGAAGAAGAAATAAAAAATAAAGAGCAAGTATTAATTTTAAACCCAACTGATAAGAAAACAAAAGAAGCAATTAATTTATTGCGAGGGCAATTTAATATGTTGATGGCAGATCAGGTAGCAACTAATTTGCAATATGCCAAACATAATTCCTTTTGTAATGCGAATAATCCAGGCAGATGGTTGGCATATTTGCTTAGGAAAAAACAAAAGCTACGTACTATAGAGAAAATAGAATATAAGGGTAAAGAGGTGTACCAGCAAAATATGATTAAAAAAGCATTTTCAGAATTTTATACCAAGTTGTATACTAGTGATAAGATTCAAGGTATAGATATAGATAAATATCTACAGAGGTGGAATATCTCTATAATCTCAGAAGAACAAAGGGAAGGTTTGAATCAATTGATAACTGTTGAGGAAATTATTTTAGCAATTAAACAATTGAAGGTGGGAAAAGCCCCCGGGACAGATGGGTTGACAGCAGTTTATTATAAAAATCTGCAGGTAGAAATGGTGGAACCACTTAAAGAATTATTTAATAAAATACAAACTGAAGGACAAGTGCCTCCTTCTTGGAGAACAGCATTTATTTCCCTGATTCTAAAGGAAGACCAAGATCATACTCAGCCAAAAAACTACAGGCCTATATCATTGTTAAATACAGATTACAAGATTTTTACTAAAATATTGGCAAATAGGTTGATGCCAGTTATGCAACAAATGATTCACAATGACCAAACTGGTTTCATTAATAGGCGATATATGAAGAGTAATGTAAGACAAATAGTTAATATATTGGAGTATTTGGGAAAAAACAACCAGGTCCCTGCGGTGCTTATATTTTTAGATGCGGAAAAAGCGTTTGATCGATTGAACTGGAATTTTTTATTGAAAATAATTGAAAAGATGCAATTTGGAGAGTATTTTATACAATCTATTAAGGCAATATATCAGCAACAAACAGCACAAGTAATAATTAATGGTAGTTTAATGGAAACTTTTAATATAGATAAGGGAACATGACAAGGATGTCCTTTATCCCCATTATTGTTTATTTTGACTCTGGAAATTTTGTTGAATAAAATACGTGGTTCAGATAAAATAAGAGGAATTAAAATCAGGAATGAGGATTACAGGGTACAAGCATTCACAGACGACCTGGTTGTGACTTTGACCCAACCAATAAATTCGATTATAGATTTAATGGATATAATTAACCAATATGGACAAGTCTCTGGATTTTAAATTAATTTAAAATTAATTTAATTAATAATTAAAAATATGGTTACAAGTCAAAAAGAAGAAATTGAAAGGATAACAGGATTTGAATCAGTTAAGAAGGTTAAATATTTAGGGGTTTATATTACAACATCAAATGCGAAATTATATAAGTGTAATTATGAAGTACTGTGGCAAAAAATTCAGAAAGAGATGGAAAGTTGGAAAAAATTGCAATTATCATTGTTGGGAAGGATAGCTGCAGTAAAGATGAATATTTTGCCAAAGTTTTTATTTCTTTTCCAAATGATACCAATACTGAAAAAAGATGGAAATTTGAACGAATGGCAGAAGGGTATTACTAATTTTGTGTGGGCAGGAAAGAGACCAAGAATAAAACGAAAAATAATGCAAGATATACGTGAAAGAGGAGGTCTCAAAATGCCTAATTTAAGATTGTACTATGATGCAGCTGCGCTCTCAGCAATTATTTATTTATTTATTTTATCAGATTTCTATACCGCCCTTCTCCTTTCGGACTCAGGGCAGTGAACAGCCAAAGTAAAACATTTGTACACAAAAGTTAAAATAGATTTAAAATAATTAAATAAGTTTGGCCCACAATTTAAAACATTTCAATTTAAAACCAATTTCAAATCAGGACAGTCCGGCTAACTGAAAGAAATAGCTTTTAAGGGCCCGACGAAAAGTCCGGAGGTCTGGGATCACTCGTATCTCTGGGGGTAGATTGTTCCAGAGGGGAGGTGCCACCACAGAGAAGGCTCTACCCCTGGGGGTCACCAGCCGACATTGTCTGGCCGATGGCACCCTGAGGAGGCCCTCTCTGTGGGAGCGAACTCGCCGGTGGGAGGCAATTGGTGGCAGAAGACGGTCCCGTAAGTACTCCGGCCCTAAGCCATGGAGCACTTTAAAGTGTCAGGCTTCGGTGCTATCTTAAATAAAGTTCATTCTCAAACGCAAAGTCTCTAATGAATCATTTTTATTTAAGAATAGAAAAAATCCGACATTCCTGAACTCTGGTTGCAGCCAAACTGGCCCCTCCTTCCGACACCCTCCTCTTCCGCTCTCCAACCCCCATGTCCCATTGGCCATCATGCAGATCCATCTCTACGTCCCGGCACATTCTTTTCACAGGAATGTGCCCCCCACCCTCCGTCACCCAGGTAACACTATCTGTTGCATGCAGAAAACTAGGTAAAAGTTCATCTCAGCAATAAATCAACACTTCTGCTCTCTGCTTCATTTCATTCATGTCAGCGCTGGAAGAGACCCTAATTTGGAACGCTGACATCCGGCCCCTCTCCCTTCACTTCTGCGATGTAACCTACTCCATAGGGAAAAACACAACAAGATAAGTATCATTAGCCCCTCCTTGGCTGCGCACCCCCCCTCCCTCTCTGCCCTCTCCTCTCTGTGCTGAGCTTTGTAGGGCCGGCCTTGATGTTGATAGTCCTCTGCTTCGTCTCTCATCCTGGGGTAGGGAGGTGCTGTTTCATCTAGGCTTTGCTGCTTTCTGGGGGGGGGGCATGGATGCATCGTTGGGCTCCTCCTCCTCCTGCTTTGGAGGGGGGAAGGGCTGCGCCTTGGCCTGCTGCCTCTTGGGTCAACAGCCCAGACTGGTCCTCTCTTTTCTTTGGGTCTGCAGGATGGCCCCTCCCCCTGAAGGGTGGTACGGTCAAATCTCTCTTTCAACTCATCTATGGGGCTTTCGAGTGGCTTCCTTAGAATTTCTTGGCACTTAGTTTGTTTTCTGGCTTGTTCCCATTCCCATAGCCAGGATGCTCTGCCCAATTCACTTAGGGGTTTTCCCTTGTCTTTCACGTTTGGAAAGGGGAATTCCGCCTCTGAGGCTTTTGGCACAGTCCCCGGGTACTTATCTGGTTCAGGCTTCTTTGTTTGAAGTTTTGCTGAGGAGGAAGGCGGGGAGAGTTGAGCCTTCATACTTTCCAAACTGGCTGGGATCACAACCGCTTCTCCTCCACTCGTTGCTTGAAGCAGGCTTTCCTCTGAGAGCTTCGCTTCAGCCATAGTGTCGGGGGACAACCTCCAGTCCGACCATTCGTCTGGGAGGGAACGGGATGATTTAAACTCAGCCAACCTGGCTTTGAGGCAGTTTGGCTGTCTGTCAGGCTTCGGTGCTATCTTAAATAAACTTCATTCTCAAACGCAAAGTCTCTAATGAATCATTTTTATTTAAGAATAGAAAAAAAATCCGACATTCCAACACCCTCCTCTTCTGCTCTCCAACCCCCATGTCCCATTGGCCATCATGCAGATCCATCTCTACGTCCTGGCACGTTCTTTTCACAGGAATGTGCCCCCCACCCTCCGTCACCCAGGTAACACTATCTGTTGCATGCAGAAAACTAGGTAAAAGTTCATCTCAGCAATAAATCAACGCTTCTGCTCTCTGCTTCATTTCATTCATGTCAGCGCTGGAAGAGAGCCTAATTTGGAACGCTGACATAAAGGTGATCACCAACACCTTGAAGCGCACCCAGAAGTCCACCGGAAGCCAATGCAGCTCGCGCAGGAGAGGAGTCACATGGGAGCGCCCAGTCGCTCCCATAATCCCCCGCGCGGCCGCATTCTGCACCAGTTGGAGCCTCCGGGTGCACCCCAAGGGGAGCCCCATGTAGAGAGCATTACAATAGTCCAGATGAGAAATGATGAGTGCTTGAGTGACCGGGCGTAGGGAGTCCCGATCCAGAAAGGGGTGCAACTGGTGTATCAGGCGAACCTGATAGAAAGCCCCCCTGGCCACGGCTGTCATATGCTCTTCTAAAGACAGCCATGCATCCAGGAGGACACCCAAGTTGCGAGCCCATTCCGTGGGGACCAATGATTCGCCCCCAATAACCAGCGATGGCGCCAGCTGGCTATACCGGGACGCCGGCAGCCACAGCCACTCAGTCTTGGAAGGGTTGAGTCAAAGCCTGTTTCTCCCCATCCAGGCCCACACAGCCTCCAGGCATTGGGACATCAGTTCCAAGGCATCATTGGGATGGTCTGGGGTGGAGATGTACAGCTGAGTATCATCAGCGTACTGATGGAACTCCACCCCAAAATCACGGATGATCTCACCCAGCGGCTTCACATAAATGTTGAACAGGAGGGGCGAGAGGACTGACCCTTGTGGCACCCCACAAACAAGTTGCCTCGGGGTCGACCGCTGCCCCCCTGTCAACACAGATTGTGACCAGTCGGAGAGATAGGAGGAGAACCACCCAAGACGGTGCCCCCCACTCCCAGTCCCTCCAGCCGGCACAACATGATACCATGGTCGATGGTATCAAAAGCCACTGAGAGATCTAACAGGACCAGGATAGAGGAATAACCCCTACCCCGAGCCCTCCAGAGATCATCCACCAACGCGACCAATGCCGTTTCCGTGCTGTACCCAGGTCTGAAACCGGACTGGAGCGGATCTAAATAGACAGCTTCATCCAGGTACTGGGGAAGCTGTCGCGCCACCACACTCTCAACAACCTTCGCAATAAAACGAAGGTTGGAAACTGGACAATAGTTAGCCAAAACAGCCGGGTCCAGGGAGGGCTTCTTGAGGAGGGGCCTCAGAACCACCTCTTTTAAGGCGGCCGGCAAGACATCTTCACTCAAAGAAGCATTAATAATCCCCTGGAGCCAGCCTCGTGTAACCTCCCGGGAAGCCAGCACCAACCAGGAGGGACACGGGTCCAATAAACATGTGGTCGCGTTCAGCCATCCCAAGATTCTGTCCACGTCCTCGGGAGTCACAGGATCGAACTCCTCCCAGATAACACTCTCAAGGCCTGCCTCAGTCATCTTGTCTGAACTAACCCAGTCAGCGGTCTTCCCGAATCTGAGTTATTTTATCATACAGATACTGTACAAAATCCTCAGCTCGGCCCTGCAAGGGGTCATCCCGCGCTCCCAAATGGAGAAGGGAGCATGTCACCCTAAACAGGGCAACTGGGCAGTTATCTGATGACGCGATAAGAGCAGCAAAATAGCTAGATTTTGCCGCTTTTATCGCCACTAGGTAGGTCTTAATATGAAACCTTACCAGTGTCAAGTCAGATTCGGATCGGCTGGCCCTCGCTCTCTAGGCGTCTTTTCCGGCGCTTCATCTCGCTCAGCTCCTCGGAGAACCAAGGAGCTAAGTGAGTTCGGTGCCGGGTCAGAGGCTGCAAAGGCACAACACGGTCCAAAGCCCCTGCGGCCGCACTGTCCCAGGCAGCCACCAAGTCTTCAGCTGAGTCGTGAGCCAGAGTCTCAGGAAATGGCCCAAGCTCCATCTGGAACCTATCAGGATCCATCAGGCGCCTGGGGCGGAACCACCTGGTCGGCTCTGCCTCCCTGCGATGGGGTGTGGCGGTCAGAAAGTCAAGTCGAAGGAGCGAGTGGTCAGACCATGACAAGGGTTCAACGCCTATATCCTCTGTATCAAAGCCACTCAACCACTGACCAGAGATAAAAACTAAGTCCAGAGTGTGTCCACCTATGTGAGTAGAGCCATGAATTACTTGGGTCAGGTCCATGGCCGTCATGGAAGCCATGAACTCCCAAGCTATCTCAGACGTTTCACCGATAGATGGCAGGTTGAAATCCCCCATGACCACAAGTCTAGGGGTATCAGCCGCCACCTCGGCTATGATGTTGAGGAGTTCGGGCAGGGTCATTGCCACGTGGCAGAGAGCCAGATACCTGATCAACAAACCCATCTGCAATTAGTGATTGGATTAATTTAACAGAAGAGAGAATACTGAATATTGAAGGGTATGATTTGTTATATGGATGGCATGCATATTTACTATATGATAAAAAGGTGGATAAGAATTTTAAAAGTCATATATTAAGAAATGCATTATTATGTGTATGGAAAAAGTATCAATATAAATTAAAAAATAAATTACCTGTTTGGACAATACCTAGACATATGATAGAAAATATAAGTGTGGAGCAGAAACAAGATGTGACTACTTATAAAGAGCTTCTTATTTTGGAAAGAGGTATATTGCAATTAAAATCTTTAGAGGTATTAAAGGAAGAAAGGAAAATCCAAACCTGGTTTCAGTATGGGCAATTGTATACTAGGTGGAAAGAAGATCAGAAAATTGGCATTTTGCAAAATGAAGAAAACTTAATAAAAAATATCAGAGATCAAAGTCCAATACATATTAAAAGGTTGTATAATGCAGTGGTAGAAATAGATTCAGAAATTGCGTTAGTGAAGGATTGTATGATAAAATGGGCACAAAACTTTGGGGAATCAATATCTATGGATGTATGGGAGAAAATATGGGTTAGAAATGTGAAGTTTACTCAAGCCCAAAATTTAAGAGAAAATTTCTACAAAATGTTTTATAGATGGCATTTAGATCCCCAAAAGTTAGCCTGTATGTACCTGAGTTTACAACCTACATGTTGGAGATGTAAATGTGATGATGCAACGTATTTTCATGTATGATGGACATGTAAGAAAATTAAGGCATTTTGGATTAAGATATGGTGGATTATACAAAATATTCTTAAAAGGAAGATAAAATTTACTCCACAGTTGTTTTTATTGGGTATAATTAAAGGATGTACAGTTATAGAGACTATTTTGATTTTGAATTTAATAACGGCAGCCAGACTTTTGGTGGTGCAATATTGGAAGAAGGAAAAAATACCTACTATTGAAGAATGGACATTAAAAGTAGCCAATTTGGCGGAGATGGCTAAAATTTCTGCATATTTGAAGGACGGTTCGAATGAAAGATATGTACTGGAATGGAGAAGATGGATTGACTATATACAAAACAAATATGGGACTAAAAATTTGCAAATAGCTTATGAATGAAATATTTAGATGATTTTTCTTTTTACTTTGATATTTTAGTACCTATGGCGGAGTTAAAGAGTAAGGGGAAGTTAAGAGTTTATAGTTAGTTTGCTTATGTTAGATTATGTTTGTTAAATGCAATACCCTGTATTTTGCTCTGGGAAGTCGCGGGGGGGGGGGAGGGAGAGGGGAAGGGGTGGGGGAAGGGGGGGAATTTGTTTGTAAAATATTTTAAAACTTTTCAATTAAAAAAAAGGGATTGGACAGTTGTGTGGCAAACTCTACTGTTACTTTATAATGCTGTGTGAACTAGGCTTTCATGGTAATTTGACTGATTTATGTTGGCACAGTATTTCTATGAAAATGGGAATTATATTTTGCTAATCTGGATGTAAATCTAGTCAGATGATTCTAGTTATCACAAATTCTGGAAATTTGATCCATATCCATTGAAATTACCTATTTTATTAGCTTTGGGATCTGAGATCTTTCATAGCAAAATAGGTTTGCTCACTTGGGTTGCTGGCCTATATACTGGACTCATCATAACAAAAACCTGTTTGTGCATAGACTTTATTCTCCATATTTTATGAAGTCTTAAGTATTAATTGTTTTTCTAAAAAGGATGGATTTGACCATGCTTATATCACTAATCTGACTTAAAGGGATAAGAAACACACACAGAGAAAAAGAACACATTTCCCTCTGTGGCTGTTTTCTTGTATGAATGTTCAATAGAAGCTGTAAATCTGTGCTCTTGTTTAGCAGTGGTGTGTTTTCTGCCTCTAATCCAATTTCTCCCCAGTTTGGTTTCTGTGCAGCCTCATTCTGTCTGACAGCTATTTAATAAAGCTATTTGCTTTTCCTTGACATGAGGCAGAGGTGGTGGGTGATGAAGAGCTATAAGGCCCTGGTAGACCACAAAACCTCATCCCACTCAACACTTTTCCAACTCAGCATGAATAATAAAAGAAATTAATCCATCCTATCTTTTTTTGAGTTTTTTAAATGCATGAGCTATATATTTAAACAAATAAACTAGTCTTCATCTTCAAAGACAACAGTTTCTTATTTTCTGATCTTAATTAAATTTAAACATCAAGTAATCCAGTTTGAGAATTTTCTTGGTCACTTACTTTGTAGTTTCTTTACATAGAACTGATTTCTGTTTAAAGAATATCTAAGATTTCTCTCCCACCCTCCCTAATAATGAGTCAAAATTCAACCAGAGTGCTGAAAACTCTGTGCAGTCAAATCTGGTTGATATCTGGATAGGCATCCACTAGAAAATCTCAAACTAGATTAGACTGTAGATTATATTGTGAATGTCATGGGATGGGCAACCCCAGGAAAAGTAAAATCAATCCCATGCTATTACCAAGAAAAGTATGGATATTCTATGTAGGCACCAGAAGCTGAACATGACTTGAGAGTCAGCCACAGATAGAAAGATAGATAGTATAGATAAAGATGACAGAAAGAATGATATGTATGATCACAGGAACAATGATAGGTAGGGTGATAGGTAAGTAGGTAGATGATATTTATTTATTTATTGGTTGGTTGGTTGGTTGGTTGGTTCAATTTATATGCTGCCCTTTTCCAGAGACTCAGGGCGGCTTACAATGCATTAAGCAATAGCCTTCATACTTTTATATATACTTGCTTAATAGGGCTTTCGCACCCCCCCCCCACAAGTGGTGTTCTTTTTTATACAAAGTCAGCTTATTGCCCCCACAAACCGGGTCCTCATTTTACCTACCTCGAAAGGATGGAAGGCTGACTCAACCTTGAGCCTGGTGAGATTTGAACTTGCAATAATTGCAGGCAGCTGGTGTTACTTAACAGTGCTTTAGTCTGCTGCGCCACCAAGGCTCTTGGGTGGCATAGATAGATAGATAGATAGATAGATAGATAGATAGATAGATAGATAGATACTCATTATGGAACCTTTAGGACTGAACAAAAGAAATTTAATCATTCTCATTTCCAACAGAATTGTCAAGCACAAGAAATCAGGGAGCAAGGCAGCTCAAATGAATGCAGGTTTACTGCATGCTAACACTCTCTACAAGAATCAGAGCTACTAACAGTCAAAGCAAATTGGTAGTAGATAAGAGTCCTTAGAATTCAAACTGGGCTGGATTTAGATCTCTTGTGGGCACCAAAGGACTTAAGACTGATGACATGCTTGATCCCTCTTCCAGGCTTAGCTTTGTCAACTCCTGCAAGAATTTAACTATACCTAATACAGATTGTATAGCTCTGATATAGTGAAATTGCACAATATCCTAGAGCATTTGTCAAATTAAAAAATGGTTTGTGTTTTTTTTAAATGTGCCAAGGAGCAAATGTTTAACACCCCTTTTAGAAAAAAAGGAGGGAGGGAGGGAAGGAGGGAGGGACGAAGGAAGATTATGGCAAAATGGCAGGCAGAGATGAAAGAAATAAAGAGTGGGATGAAGGGAAAGAGGAAGGAAAGGTGGAAGAAACAGTAGGAAGAAAGAAAGGAAATGAGGAAAGAAAGGAAAAAAGGAAGGAAGGAGGAAAGGTGGAAGGAAAGAAGGAAGGAAGAGGGAAGGTTGGAATGGAAGGAGGGAAGGAAGAGAGAAGAAATGGAAAGAAGAGAAGGAGATTTCCAATCCTCCTTCCCAGCTTCCCACAAGGAAATTCTATGGAGAAGCTGGCAGGAAATCAGAAGTTGTTCCTGTTCCCACTACTTTTTTGTCTGCCTCTTCTCTGTTTCTCTGTTCAGGTAAGGAAATATCTCTGAAACAATGAGCCAACAGGGCATTGTTTGTCTAGTGGCTTTTTAAAGAAGTCTCCTTCAAAATTAATGATAGCCATATAACTTCCTGGATCTGTTGAAAAGACTTAGCAACCAAGGGATTGGCACTAAAATCCATCTGGGCTCATCCCTCTGATAAAATCAATTGTGGCACCTATTTTTATATAACTATATTACTCTCAATTTAGCATTTATTTTGTGCAGTACAGCTTCTAATAAGATTTCTTTACATATTATTTGGGTATGCTTCCTGTGCCTAACAATGAAAAGAGGTGAATACTTTAATAGAATAGAATAGAATTCTTAATTGGCCGAGTGTGATTGGACACACAAGAAATTTGTCTTGGTGCATACGTTCTCAGTGTACATGAAAGAAAAGATACATTCATCAAGAATCATAAGGTACAACACTTAATGATAGTCATAGGGAAACAGTCAATATAAATTTTAAGGTAGAATAAGTAAGAATAAAGTAGAATAAAATATAACACAGTCCATGTATATAACCCCAATGCTCTTTTTCATAAGAAAAGATTGCAATAATGCAATTAAAGTCTTCTGTGGCCCATGGCCCATGGCCCATGTTAGATTTTAGGTGGATGAAGATACAAGAGCATGATTCCCATACATAAGGAGGAACAATTCAACAACTATGTGAGCAGCTTCAAAAAGAAATAAAGTTTTTACAGAAAACTTTACTGAAATTATGGATTTTTAAAAAAAAGAAAGTTGCAAGGTTGTGCTATTTTTGCTAATTTAGTGACTGAGAATGCCCACCTTCACTAAATGGTATCAGCTACAGGACTAGCAATATTTGTTTAGAAAGTCCTGTGGGAACAACTTGTTAAAGCCCTAACTCCTAAACAAAAACTGCATTAACCGAGTATCATGTGGTAGATTAGTATGGGCTAATCTAAAAATCCATTGATAAAAATAGAGCAGAGTTAATGAAAAGAATCTAGTATTCAATAAAATAGAATGCAGAGAAACATATTCCAATTCATACCATACTTAGCCAGCAAGACATTTTCCTGAATTTAAGACAATCACCCTCTACCCCCGCCTCAAAAAAGATTGATTAATTATATTCCTATCTTCCTCCATTACTGCATTCTCAGCTAATAAGAAAACCGTCCTATTTTAAAGATACATTATTTAGGGAAAATAGTTCTCTTTTGAGATGCAATATATACTAAGGCAGTAATATCCAGTATAGTAAGTTGAGGCTTAACTATTTCAGAAACATTGCTTATAAGCCTGCAACATGAACATGGTGTGTGGGTAGTTTTTTTTTTTTTAAGTTGTACATCTATAAAGTCTCTCTCCAGAGAATAAATCTTAATTATGTAAAAGTCCTGATAAGAACCAGTCGATAGTAAAAAGTATAGGTAAAGATAAAGGTTCCCCGTACATGCGTGCTAGTTGCTTCCAGCTCTAGGGACAGTGCTCATCTCTGTTTCTAAGCCAAGGAGCCAGCACTGTCTGAAGACGTCTCTGTGGTCATGTGGCTGTCATGATTAAACACCAAAGGAACACGGAACACTGTTACCTTCCTACTGAAGTGGTCTCTATTTTTCTATGCTTTCAAACTGCTAGGTTGGCAGAAGCTGGGACAAGTAACAGGAGCTCACTCCTGTTATGTTATGTTATGCAGCGCTAGGAATTTGAACCGTTGAACTGCCGGTCTTCTGATTGACAAGCTCAGCATCTTAGCCACTGAGCCACTGAGTCCCATAAGTAAAAAATATAGAATATGCTAAATCTATTATACAGTAGTGGCCAAAATTGTGGAAACCTTTTGGGAAAAGTGTATTTTCTAAAACTAGCTAATAACACCACTTTTTTTTGGAGTAGTACCATAAAATTATATATCAATGGAAAGATAATTTAATCATGTCTCAGTAACAACAGCCAGCCACTCAAACTATTAAACAAGCCAAAGCCAGACCATGACTCAGAAGCACCCAGATAAAAAAGTCTAATCCTAATCTGCATCTCACAGACAGAACTTTACAGCCCAGCAACAACAACCAGCCAATCAATAGTCCAAAATCAGACCATGACTCAGAAATATCTGAACAAACAACATTCAGACTAATTTGCATCTCATAAAAAGGCATTTAAAGACCTGTGTTCTACAGACGAGCACAACTCAAAATGCACTGACGATGTCTCCTTGAATGGTAACGAAATGTTTGCAACCAAATTGCCAAGCTCAGAGCTCAAACTGTAGGAAGGGAACACCACCAAGACAGTGTCAAAACCTCATCAACTCATGAAGGGGAAAACCCAGACATAAGGAAATGACCTTCCCAAAATAGAACACATAGATATCAGAGTCAGATATAATTAAAAAGGAAATCCCAGGAAACGATACACAAAGACTCTAGACAAGATCAGGAAAGAAACTATTAACAGCAGAATAAAAACAAAAGGTATGGCAGGGGATTAACCAAGGAAAAGATTTAATCAATAACCCAAAGCAATATGATAAGAGTCAAACCGGAGGTAAGGGCTTACCAAATAATAACATGATCATCTTAAGGGAGGAAGCAAATAATGAATCAGGAGAAAACAAAAGAATACCAAATCAAATAACACAAACACCACCTAGTCTGAAGTAGGAAACGATCAGAATAAGAAAAACAGAGCACACACACAAAGGAAACATAGACAAAAGTAACAATAGAAAACAAAGGATTCCCTTTGATCAAGAGAGTATAAGAATGTATGCTTACCTGGTAAAGATGTCAGCTCACCCAGGAACGCTGGTCTGCGACATCGCTCGATCTGACTTCCTGAAAAATAAAGAAAACTTGCTTTCACGCAGCTTGCTTCTCTCGTGGTTTTGCGCGGTGCCGGAACGCTCTCCCAGCCGGGAAATTCGAATCCTCGAGGGGGGGGAACCTCTCCTCCCTTCTAACAATTGGCGACCATGAAGAATTCCCAGCCAACCCAGCCACCGGACGGGGCCTGGAGATTCATCCCAGCCGGCACGGACCACTTTGTCCGGGGAAAAATCCACGGACCCTGCCCGGAGGTGTCGGGTAGTAAAGGGAGTTTTGAGCCTTTGCCTCAACAGCTGCTTGAAAGCAGGTAAGTACCGCTTTAAATTACAATAAAATCCCTAGAATACAGGGCGTATGAGAGTGTGTGAGTGAGTGTGTGCATGTGGGATTTCACCTGGACAGCAGCCTGATCCTACCCCTTTGAATGATCCCTAGCCGCACCTCTGCCTACTGCTAGCTCCACCGAGCCGTGACCGGTAGGACAGAGAAAGCAAGGAGGGATCGCCAAATGTAGGACTTTCTGCCTCACAGGGAACGAAAGCCAAGCGAATAGAAGCGCGTGGAAGGGGGAAATAAATTGCGAGAGGGAATCCCAGTGTACGTCTCAGAAGGTGCAACGCCCAGACACGGAGATAGTGTGAGGAGGGGCCAGTACTCACTGCTGGGGTCAGCAGGTCCTCCTGGATCCCCTTTTTGGATCTGAAAACTGTGGCGAGTTCCCTACGGAAGGGGCCCGTACTTCGTAAGGGAATCGAAGTCCTTCCCAGAGCTTTTTCTCTGCAAACTTGAGGCGGGCCACCCAGCTAAGCTGAAGTGATCCTTCAGGCGAAAAGACAGGGTCATGGGTAGCGGTAGTTCGCGGGTGGCAGGAACCCCGATTGGAGAGTTGCTCGAGGCCTGGGACGCCAGGCGGATGCCCATTTTAAATGGCATGGATCAAAAACGAGCGGAAAAATTGTGTCAAAAGTGGGCTTTGCTTAGAGACGAAAACGGGAAACAAATTTGGCCTGATAGCGGTACCTTCGATATAAAAATCCTAAAAGCACTTAGACCCAGACTAAAGCCCAGCCACATACCCTATTGGTATTGCTGGGCCGAACTAGCTAGGAATAAGGAATCCTTCATAGAAAATAACACACCTAAGATAGAAACAGATAGAGAAGCGAAGATAATGGCCCCCTTAATAAGCAGACCCATACCAGGGAGACAGAGGGGCGAAACTGACTACATTCTAACACACACACCCTTTTCGGCCTCAGATTTAGTAATCTGGAAGAAAGATGCCCCAACCTTCAGAGCAGACCCCCAAACAGTGATCAGGACCCTAAAAACCATTATAGATAGCCACAATCCATCATGGGGGGACATGAACCAACTACTGCATGTTTTTTTGACAAAAGATGAGTTGTTAAAACTTTTTGAAAAAACGGATCAGATTGCTAAACAACCAGTCATAAGGGTCCCGGGTCAGGCTACCCGCCCCAGGGTCGCCTGGCCCCTTGAGAACCCAGAATGGGACTATAACGATGACACCCACTGGGGCACTTATACCAGGGCAAAACAAAACCTACTGGAAGCCCTGGAAGAGATCGGGAAAAAACCCCTGAATTGGTCAGAATTCCAGCGAGTTACCCAGAGGGACCAAGAGAACCCTGATGCCTTCTGGGTCAGGCTTATAGAGGCAGCCACAACTTACGCCCACCTGGATGTGAACTACCAGAAGGACCAGAGGATTTTAGCCTCGGCCTTCGTTGACCAATCTGCCCGAGATATTAAAGAACACTTTCACAGAATAGTCTCTAACTGGTCCACCTTAGAAATCTCGGAATTGCGCAGAATTGCGAATTTCGTTTATGACCAGAGAGACAGACTCAAGGAGGAAGAAAGGGAAAGGAAAGAATTAGAGAAAGAAAGAAGGAAAAGGACAGAAAGACAGGAAGAAATGCAGATATTCGCTGCCATACACAGTAACAACAGGCAAACCCAAGGGCGGTTTCCCAGTAATTGGCAACGATGTATTAGGTGCGAGAAGACGGGATGCCCAGCGTATAAATGCCGCCACTGTTTCTGATGCGGGGAATTAGGACATTCAAGCCGGGACTGTAACCAGCCCCCTCCCCGCCGACAAACAGGACCCCTCCGAGACTTTAGACATAGGGACAACCCATTTAATCAAGACAGCCAGAGAAACCATTACTGCAGGGAACCACCAACGGCACCCCTACCTCCAAACACCTCATTTTATCACAAAGAACGAACTAATCCAAACAATAATCATTGGGAGATAGAAAGGGAAAACAACCCTCAAGCTTCATGACTAGGAACAGACGAGGGTGAATTCTCAGCCACCCTCCAAGGGCTTGCGATTCCCCTAAGGAATGGTCCGGAGGGAGAGCCCATGATTTCCCTCCTCATAGGGGGAAAAGAATATGACTGTTTGGTAGACACCGGGGCCACTGCCTCTTTAATTGTCAAACCACCACACAGAAACTCAGTAAAACCTGGAGCTCATGATAAAATAATGGGAGTGGGAGGAACAGCTATCCCGGTAGAATACACAAATGATGTAACAGTTGAAGTAGGTCCCTTTTCATTGAAACATTCTTTCACCATATGTCCCCAATCTCCAGTCTCTCTCCTTGGAAGGGACCTCCTATGTAAATTAGGAGCAACCATCAGGTGTGGGAAAGGGGGCCTTGCCTTAGACATACCAGGCTCCTTAAAGGAGCCACACCAGTTACGATCAGAGTAAAACCAGGACCACCCCCCTGCATACCACAGTATAAAATCCAGGCTGAAGCCATCCAGCCCATACGCAAGCTGATAAACGCCTATTTGGAGCAGGGAGTTTTGCGCAAATGCACCTCCCCATGCAATACCCCAATTTTTCCTGTGAAGAAATCCACAGTGGACAAAGATGGAAACCCAATATTCAGATTTGTTCACGATCTAAGGTTAATTAATTTGCATGTAATTCCCCGAGCGCCGATCGTACCGAACCCGGCCACGATAATTACGGAGGTGCTGGCTTCAGCTACCCATTTTACTGTTGTAGATTTATGCTCCGCTTTCTTTAGTATTCCCGTGGACCACGCTTCCCAGTACCTTTTTGCTTTTACCTGGGAAGAACAGCAGTACACGTGGACCCGCCTCCCTCAGGGCTACACAGAATCCCCCACCCTATTTTCCCAGATCCTGAAGGCAGACCTCTCTTCCATCACACTGCCAGAAGGATCAACCTTAGTCCAATACGTAGATGATCTCCTGCTAGCCTCTAACAGTGAACAGGCATGTAAAATTGACACCTTTCACTTGCTGAAATCCCTGGCTGAGAGGGGACACAAAGCCTCCCCCTCAAAACTACAATACCTAAAAAAGGAAGTAACATACTTAGGTTATATCATTGGCCCAGGGGTGAGGAAATTGGCTCCAAGCCGAGTAGAAACCATATTATCAATGAAACGCCCCCACACTAAACGACAAGTCAGAGCACTCCTGGGGGTTCTGGGATTCTGCCGCCCCTGGATCCCGTCTTTTGGGGAAATGGCGAAACCTTTAATACAATTAACAAAACAGGACATGCCAGACCCCATAACATGGACTAAATCTCTAGAGCAAAACCTCTCAAGAATTAAAAAGACCCTGGCTTCGGCTCCCACGCTAGGTCTCCCAGACTACAACAAGCCTTTCACCCTATTCATTCACGAAAAACTAGGCATCGCGTCTGGAGTCCTGACCCAGCGCTTCGGTCCAGGGCAGAGACCAGTCGCATACTATTCTGTTAGACTAGACCCGGTAGCCCAAGGGACACTCCCATGCTTAAGAGCAGTAGCGGCAACCGTTGAAATAGTAAAAAGAACCAAAGATCTCGTTCTAGGGCAACCTCTGACATTAAAAGTGCCTCATGAGGTTTTTGCCATTCTTCTAAAATCACAGACCCAAGCCTTCACGCAACAACGCTTAGCACAATACGAGGCTGAATTGTTTACTTCAGACCACATAACATTTGAAAGATGTAGCACCTTAAATCCTGCTACCTTGCTTCCCACGGATCAAACAGATGATCACTTACATGACTGCCTCCACCTAATACAGGATGCAGAATTGCCTCGCCCAGATTTAACCGACACCCCCTTGCAAAACCCAGACTTAGAAGTTTTTACGGATGGCTCTTCCTTCATTCATGAGGGAAACAGGGTTGCTGGAGCTGTGGTAGTATCTCTTTACGAGATCATTTGGGCAGAACCACTTTCCCCCTCTTTTAGCGCCCAAGCTGCTGAACTCATTGCTCTAACGAAAGCCTGTGAAGCAGCTAGGCATCTATCTGCTAACATCTATACAGACTCCAAATATGCATTTGGAGTCTGCCATGCTACTGGAGCCTTGTGGAAACAGAGAGGGTTCCTAACATCAGCAGGAAAACAAATTGCACATGCCACCCAAGTCTCCCAACTATTACAAGCCATCCAGCTACCGAAAGCCCTTGCAATCATCCATTGTAGAGCCCATCAAACAGATGATTCCATGGTCACTAAAGGAAATCACTATGCTGATACAACAGCCAAGTGTGTAGCTACAGAACCCCTTCCCTACAACATCGCTGCCCCAACAATGAGAGTTGATCCTGAAATTCAGTACAGGGACTTCCTAGAGCAGGGAGAAGCACAGATGTGGGAAGATAAATTAGGGGCAACATTTTCAGATGGGTTTTGGAGAGTCCCAGATGGTAGACCTATTGCCCCACGCCGCCTCATACGCTTAATCTGTCAGAGGCTACATGCAAAAGGTCACTGTGGGACCCAGGCTATAGTGGATGCTGCTAGGAGAGTATGGCATGCACCAGGTATATACACAGAGGCAACCAGAGTAACCAGCAGTTGCCAGACATGCCAAGCCAACAATAGCACATCCTGAAAAGCCATCTATGAGGGAGGGAGGACATGGGCACAAAGACCATTTGAGGCAATACAAATGGACTATATCCAATTGCCCAAAGCCAATGGATACCAGTATGCCCTCGTGTGTAGGGACCAGCTGACACACTGGGTGGAGGCTTTCCCATGCCGCCACGCCACGGCCCTGGAAACTGCCAGACACCTCATTAAAGATGTAGTGCCAAGATTCGGTGTGCCACGAATCTTAGATACAGACAGAGGGACACATTTCATAGCACAAGTCCTAACATACATATACCAAGCGCTAGGCATAACACAAAATCTCCACTGCCCACGTTCTCCACGTTCGTCGGCAGGGACAGAACGTGCGAACCGCGAAGTGAAAACACTATTAAGCAAGCTTTGCCAGGAGACACACCTCTCCTGGCCACAAGTCTTGCCCATTGCCTTATTCTATATAAGGACGAGACCGAGAAGGGACATGGGAATCTCCCCTTTCGAGATTCTGTTTGGCCGTCCACCTGACACGCTACAAGGCCTTGACCCACAGTCTCTCAGCCTGGACAGGGGGGATATGGTCCTTTCTTCATATCTTTCAGCCTTACATAGGAGACTACAGGAGCTGTGGACACAGAGTGCCCTGACACAGACGCTGCCCCTGGAGGAAAACCTGCACCCGTTCGAGCCAGGTGATAGCGTGTGGATCCAATCCTTCACAAGGACCTCACCACTGCAACCGAAGTGGACAGGACCCTACCAAGTTCTGCTAACAACCCAGACAGCTATCCGAGTAGCAGAGAAGGACAGCTGGATACACTGGACACACGCCAAACCTGCAGTGGTGGACAACAGCCCAGAGATCCCCCCAGTCAGGCTGAAGAAAAACCCAGGCACAGAAGAATGGACCTTGCAAGCATTTTTTGAACACAACGAACTTAACCAGTAATATCACCTTTAACACCATTTTGGCTATCTGGATACACATATTTACCTTTTTTTTTTTCTCTTTTTTTTATTATTAGTATTTGTTTAAGGGGGGGGGATCGAATTGTACAATGGGAAAACAAAAATCTATTGCAAGCATGCTATGTAACCTTTATGGTATATTGTTAATTGTAACTCAAGTAACAGGGTTCCTAGAACCAAACCTTATCCCAGAAAAAGGGAACATCTGGGAATATCTGGCAAAAGAGATACTGAACACCACAGAATTTTGTTTAGCAGGGGGGAAATCAGTAAAAGACATTTTAAAAACATGTTTAATAGGAGTAGCAATAGGGCCACAGGCTATACTCAATCACACGTGGCTTAGACATTTCCCTATCACACAACCATACTCAACCATTTATGAGTGGGGAAATATTTCTATAACAAAAGATCTTGACATGTACACCCTCCATGTGGCTGCTGTCTCTGCCTCATCCTCGTGTTTTGAAATCTATGGGTGCAACAAATTGGGAAATGGAAATTGCATCAATTTAAATAATACTGAATTGAGATGTAATAATACAGAGCAGATCCCTTTTTCTTATAGCTACTTGAGGCTCCCTCATGGCTGGTTCATACTGTGTGGACTACAAGCCTATTCATATCTGCCAGCCAACTCAACAGGAGGGCCATGCACCTTAGGGAAACTGACCATGCTAATGCCATCCCTACAGAGACGACACAGGAGAGCTTTTTATTCCCTAGAGGCAGACTGTGACTCTCAAGTAAGTTTACTCACTAAAGCAGAATATGTTTCATTGGCTGTTTCGCTAGTGGGAGTGCCAGGACTAGCAGTCCGGAATTCCAGAAACCTAAATCGCTTGGCATGTACCCTAGCAAAAAGTTTAAATTCGACTTCCCACGCATTGGATGCCCTAAATAGAGAATTGAGACAAGTCAGGGAGGCCACCCTTGAGAATCGTGCAGCGATTGATTATTTATTACTAAAACACCATCAAGGCTGCAAAGAATTTAAAGGGTTGTGCTGTTTTGACTTGGAACAAAACTCAAAACTTGTAGACACAGAAGTCAACCACCTAGAGGAACTGGCACAAAACATTGGCCATAGCCAGCCATCCCTAGATCTTTCTTGGCTTTTTTCTTGGTTACCAGACTTCTCTTGGCTCAAAATTGCCCTAACAGGTGCAGTCACTATCTGTGTACTGGGAGGCCTTTTGTCTTGTCTCTGTCATTGCATCCCTCCCTGCCTTAGCTGCATAAGGGCATGTAAGCCAGATCTTCCCCAGAGAAAAGCAGGACATAATCAAACAGCCCTCATGATGGTCCAGATTGATCAGGAGTACCAGATCTACTCCGATTCAGAAGTAACCCAAGGAACAGAAGACCAAGAGACACCCATTTAACACATGCACACACACAGAAAAGAGAGAAAAAGAAGTGGGGATTGTAGGAAGGGAACACCACCAAGACAGTGTCAAAACCTCATCAACTCATGAAGGGGAAAACCCAGACATAAGGAAATGACCTTCCCAAAATAGAACACATAGATATCAGAGTCAGATAGAATTAAAAAGGAAATCCCAGGAAACGATACACAAAGACTCTAGACAAGATCAGGAAAGAAACTATTAACAGCAGAATAAAAACAAAAGGTATGGCAGGGGATTAACCAAGGAAAAGATTTAATCAATAACCCAAAGCAATATGATAAGAGTCAAACCGGAGGTAAGGGCTTACCAAATAATAACATGATCATCTTAAGGGAGGAAGCAAATAATGAATCAGGAGAAAACAAAAGAATACCAAATCAGATAACACAAACACCACCTAGTCTGAAGTAGGAAACGATCAGAATAAGAAAAACAGAGCACACACACAAAGGAAACATAGACAAAAGTAACAATAGAAAACAAAGGATTCCCTTTGATCAAGAGAGTATAAGAATGTATGCTTACCTGGTAAAGATGTCAGCTCACCCAGGAACGCTGGTCTGCGACATCGCTCGATCTGACTTCCTGAAAAATAAAGAAAACTTGCTTTCACGCAGCTTGCTTCTCTCGCGGTTTTGCGCGGCGCCGGAACGCTCTCCCAGCCGGGAAATTCGAATCCTCGGGGGGGGGGAACCTCTCCTCCCTTCTAACAAAACCAACAGCCTAACTATCAATCCGAGCTACTAATATTCAAACACATTTCAATGTCTATTAATGCTAGATTGTGCATTTTAGATTCCTATAAAAAATTGAAAGCAAACATAAATTAAGGATTAGAATTCTCATAAATAGTGGCTAGAATCACCCTCAGTTAATATTTATTTTATTTTATTTTATTTTATTTTATTTTATTTTATTTTATTTTATTTTATTTTATTTTATATTTATTTATTTATTTATTTATTTATCAACAAGTACAAGGAAACAAGTAACAATATAGACATAGACATGGACACATGTAAAAAATTTGGCACAAATAAAAGGATATAAATAGGCAAAACATAGCCATAAACACATAGATTACATATAAATGGGGACAGTAGGACCGGGACGGTAGGCACACTGGTGCGCTTATGCATGCCCCCTTAGGGACCTCTTAAGAAACATGAAAGGTCCACAGTAGACAGTTTAAGGTAAAAGGTATGGGGATTAGCAAGACTAACAACAGGATCAGGTAGAGTGTTCCAGACATTTACTACTCTATTGCAGAAGTCATATTTCCTACAATCAAGATTAGAGCAAATTACATTGAGTTTGAATCTATTGATAGCCCTTGTGTTATTACAGTTGAAATTAAAGTACTCATTTACAAGTAGGACTTTTTGGTAAATAATCTTTTTTTAAAAAAAAAAAACAAGTTTTATTGGTTTTTTTCTTTTCTCCTCTCCCACCTTCACCCACATCTTTCCTTCTTTTTTTTTTTCTTTTTTTTTTTTTTTGAACAGGGTTGGTCATTTTTTATCTTATACAATTAGTCAAATTCAAATAAAATGATCTATAGGTGGTACCTCCCACCAGATAGGATAGCTAAAATGTTCCCTGGATCCTCGGATAAATGTTGGAAGTGCAATTCGGTCAGGGGTACTTTCTTTCACTAGTGGTGAACCTGCCCTCAGATCAGGAAATTTTGGGAAAAGATTCAAAAATGGTTGAACGAGATAATAGGTGCAAGTTTCCCCCTAACTCCAGATTCTTACTTACTTGGAATCAAATTAAAAGACGTGAGCAAACAAGACTGGCATTTATTCATCCGTATTACAACAGCTGCGAGAATGGCACTTGCCCAACATTGGAAAAATGTAAATACACCATCAGATCAATTTATAATAAACAAGATATTGAATTGTGCCAAACTGGACAAATTAACATATATCCTAAGAGACAAAAAAGAATCCATCTATTACAGCAATTGGGAACGCTGGTATTTATGGTTAAGGAAGAGGACAAATATAGAATAAATAACATCGTATTAAATATATGCTTAATTATAATGAGATAGCATTTAGTATTTAAAATAGTCAATGCTAATTGAACAAAAGGATTTACTGGGATGTAACTATGAATAAGTATTTGGGGGTTCGATACGACCTCCGGTTAGTCCTTCTCTGTGGTTGTCTTTATGTGTTGTGTTATATACCTATATATAACTTGTATTTGTTCAAAAATTACACTATATGTTTTTTTATCTGTAAATAATTAATAAAGATCTATTTTATATATATATAAAAAAGCAAATTACATTAAGTTTGAATCTAGCCCTTGTGTTATTACAGTTGAAATTAAAGTACTCATTTACAAGTAAGACTTTTTGTTAAATAATCTTTTTTTAAAAAAAAACAAGTTTTATTGGGTTTTTTTCTTTTATCCTCTCCCACCTTCACCCACATCTTTCTTTTCTTTTCTTTTCTTTTGAACAGTGTTGGTCGTTTCTTATCTTATACAATTAGTCAAATTCAAATACATTTTACTCAATTACAATGTTTGTCAATATCGTCTTTCCCCCTTTCCTTTTTTTGAATATACCTCAGTATTTCTATACTTGCATGCATAAACATCTTCTTCATTTATCCCTAAATTCTGACTTTACTATTTATACATATTTGTCCTCTCTTATTCTTAAACAATTCCTTCTTTTTCTTAATATATTTATATTTGTTTGTTCAGAGCTGCCTTTCTTCCATTTCATTTTTTTTATTGTACAGCAATCTTTCTCCTCAAACCTAGCCTCTCCCTCTTCTTCTTCCAACTTTCTTTCCCCACCTTCTTCTTCTCTTCCCTACTTCCCTACCCTTCTCCTTCTCCTCCTCTCTTCCTCCCTTTCTTACCTTCTCTCCTACTTTCCCTTCCCTTCCTTCCTCCCTACTCTTCCATCCCTCTTTCTCCTTCCTCCTCCCTTCCAATTCCTTCATCTCTCTCTATTGCTGTATTCATTTTCAATTTAATGTTTTCCATTGTGGAGTTCAGGCAGCCCCGATCCCTTATCTTTTTAATTATTAATAATATATTTCATCTTGTTCTCTTTTTTCCTTCAAATCTTTACTCAAACACTTTTCTAATCTCTTATCTTTTTTACTTTTACCAATATATTTTTTCTGCTTTACTTCTTGCAAGTATAACATTTAAATCATTTTTATCATTTCAATTTCATTCAGTTTTACATTCAATTTCAATCATTAAATATATTTTCAAAACATCTTAATGATATATTTCCACTTATTCAAATATCTATTTATAAAGCACATCTTAATCCTTTCTCATTTTACCCAATCCAATTAGTTCTTAAAATATTCTTAATTTGTCTTCTTTTCTTTTTTTAATTATGTTTCAATTATATAGTTTGAGATATTCCAAATATTACATTTCCCCCAACTGGTTTATTCATATTGTTAAAACTTATCATTCTATAAACCTCCAATATTATTGAGCATGTGACATTTATTACAGTTTTCCCTTTGTTTCTACTTTTCTTTTCCTTTTTCGTATCTTTTCATTATTAATATTTTGTATCTTAAAATCGTGAAATCTTTGCCCTTTATTTCCAATATTTTCCATTCCTTTTCCCTCTTTCTTATATTTCCACTGTAAATCCCAGTGTAATCATTTATGTTTTTAATATTTTGTCTTCTCCTCCACTCACTTTTCCTTCTTTGCCTTTTGTTTTCCTTTCTTCTTCCTTTCTTTTGTATTTTAAAATTCTGCACTCTCCTATTCTGCCCTATATTTCTCATTGTTTCTGCTTTCTTTCCTTTTTTGTATCTTTTCATTATTAATCCTAGTATGCTTATTTTGTATTTTAAAATCATAAAATCTTTTATATTGTCTTTTGTTTCTTATTATTTTCCATCTCTTTTCCCTCTCTCTTATCTTTCCACTGTAAATCTCAGTGTAATCATTTAAGTTTTTTATATTTTTTCTGTTCCACCCTCTTTTCCTTCTTTGTTTCTTTTCTTTTTATCCATGCTTAATATTACAATTGTTTAATTTTCCATAGTCAGTCTCTTTGTCTTTGTCTTCTTCATTATCCATCTTTCTTTCTTATTTCTCATTAGTCATTTCTTTTTCATCTTCAATGCATTCTAACTCTGTCTTTGCCTCCTCAGATTTCGATTTTCCATGCAAATTCATAATCATTTCTTTTATTTCCAAACACATCATCTTTATCAATTCATTAAGTTCCTGTTCCATTTTATTCCTTCCAGGTTGAATTATTCCAGTTTTAAGTCGCATTAAAGTCCCTCTTTTATAATCATCAAAGTCTATTCTCTAGTAGGCAAAATGTATCCTCCTTAATTCTCGCCAGTTATTTTTTTAAAAATTCAAGGTTTCTTCAAAGGTTTTCTCAAAGTAAACAATTCCATGTCATGCTCTTCCTTCTCCTGCAGATGTCTCTCTATAATCCACAGTTCCACTCAACTAATTCACAAATTGCCATTTTATTTGTAGTCCACATCCGTGTTTACCGAGTCATAAAAGAGAAAAAAGCCAGTTTTCATATCTTCTTTCACCTTTATATACCACCAATCAGTTTATAATCCAATCAAAATTGAATCCAAATTCCAGATTTACATTTCCGTTTGTCAATCACTTTTAATTCTTTATTCGGGTTCTTCTATGGTGCGCTTGTCATTCTCACTTTCTCTTTCCATCCGCCATCTCCCTCCGCCGCTATTTAGCCGCAATTTCCATGCCAGGGTAATTTTAGTAATAGTTTAGTAGTTTAAAATATTTAGAATTTTCTTTTTATTGTCTGTGGGTTAGCCAATCACTCACCCAACACCAGCACTCTGTCCAAATCTTCCCTCCTGCACATTGCTTGCTCCAGAGGCTCCAGCTTCATGGCGATTCACTTGATCGCTGCCCCCTCACTGGCTCAGCAAGAATTTCTCGGGCTATCCAAGGGACATGCCTGTCCCTCTTTAGACACTGAGCTGCCTCTCTTTCTTCACTGTCCCTACAGGACAGCTTCGGTCCTAAGGCACACACACACACACACACACACACACACACACACACACACAGAGACAGTTTGTCTGGCTGGATTTTGTCAAGCTCATCGGAGCCTGGCATTTTCCCAGCCAGTAACGCCACACTGCTTCCAGATTCTCCAATAATCTTATAAACTAAGCATAGGTCAGAACATAGACGATGTAGTTTGAGGCTATCCAGACCTAAAATTTCAAGCCTGATGGTATAGGCAATTTTATTTCGAGCAGAAGATTTGAGTACTCTTCTAGTAAAATATCTCTGGATTCTTTCTAATGTATTGATGTCTAAAATACAGTGAGGATTCCAGGCAGGTGAACAGTATTCAAGTATAGGTCTGCCAAAGGTTTTATATGCCCTAGTTTGAAGTATAGCGTTACCAGAGGGAAAACTTTGTAAAATGAGATTGACAACTCTTAATGCCTTTTTTGCAATGATGTTACAGTAAGCTCTGGGATTTAGATCTTTTGAAGTGAGTACTCCTAGGTCCTTGACAGAGTATGGGCCAACTTTTAGATAGTTTCTAACCAGCAAATATTTGATGTTCTTATTTCTATTGCCAATGTGCAAGACTGAGCATTTGTTAGAAGAGATTTGGAGTTACCAATTTTTGACCACTCAGATACATGGTTTAGGTCATTTTGAAGGGTAGTAGAGTTGTCTCTGGTGTTGAATAGTTTAACATCATCAGCAAAGAGGACACAGCTGCTTATAATTTGATCACAAAGGTAATTGATATAAAGCAGAAAGAGTATTGGACCTAGAATGCTGCCTTGGGGAACACCGCTGTTAACAGGTGCAGGATTTGATAGGGCACTGCCTATTTTGACCACTTGTTGCCTGTTTGACAGGAACGTAGCTAACCAATTATGCAGGGGTCCAGAAATGCCATAAGATTTTAGTTTCAGAAGTAATTTGTCATGCACTACTGAATCAAAGACTTTACAGAAGTCTATGTAAATTGTGTCTATTGCTTTGCCCTGGTCAAATTGAGAAGTCCAGATGTTTTTGCAATGTATGAGTTGCAGATTACATGACAAATTTTTCCTGAAACCAAATTGTTTATTAGAGAGAAAGTTATTTGTTGCTAAGTGGAGGGTGATGGATTGGTTTATGATGGATTCCATGACTTTGCATGTGATACAACAAAGAGAGATTGGTCTATAATTCTCAACAAGGCCAGGATCACCTTTTTTAAAGATAGGTATGACTGTTGCTAATGACCATATGTCAGGCAAGGAGCTCATTCTAAAGATACTTCATAGATGGTGCTTATAGGTTCAGCTATGGCAGAGAAAAGCTTTTTAAGAAAGAAGCACATGTTCCATTAGGACCAATAAATAGAGATGGCTTTAGATTGTGTAGTGTCCTTTGTGAACTTCGTTCACAAATATGTGAACTTTGAGGCACAGTGGCTCAGTGACTTAAAGATGCTGGAGTTGTCAGCTGGAGGTCAGCTTTCCATACTCCGGCAGTTCAAGCTTTAGCATCGTGTGACAGAATGAGTTCCCATCACTCACCTCAGCTTCTGCCAACAGAAGCTACAAATAGCAAGCATAGAACCATAGCAGTTCAAAAGCATACAAATGCAAGTAGATACTGGTGGGACTAGTAGAAGAAGCAAGAAAACAACTGGCTTCCAACCCACCTGAATGTGAGGTAAAAAAAGAGCAGAGAAAACAAAAGCCCCAGATGACACTGACTCACCTGGAAGATGCTGTTAGCTGCTTTGTGTGCAGAGCTAGTTCATCCTCTTGTTCATACTCTGGATAGCACACAAGTGTGAACTGAATGAACTAGCAAATTTAGGCACCTGAACTGCTACTCTGCAATAATTTTGTAAACTCCGGGCTTTCAATGTACCAATGCCATACACTAAATAAATAATGATATGTAAACTCTACTTTATTCCTCTGTACTCTATTATTATACTTTTTCTTCTTTCATTCAACGATGTCCAGTTCTCAAAGATTGGCTGGAGAAGTCTGTTGGATCGGTTCAGGGAAGCAAGACGCGACCAGCTCTGGTCCAATTCAGTACTTTATTTAAGCACAAGAAAAAGACAAGCGGCTGTGCTGCCGGGGCTCTTTAAATACGCTCCGGCAGGCTCAGCCGCCCAATGACAGTTCTTTAAAGTTCCCACCGGAGAATTAGCCAATCCCCGGTGGATGCCCAAATAAGGACATAACACTCCTCCCCACTTAGTCCGAAAAATGTCCATCACAGTCAATGTGCGTAACGAAGTCACGCAAGTAGGCGGGATGCCTGCTGGTCCAGAATGACCTGCGCCATTCAATCTGAGCTTCACCACCGACCTGTGCGGGCGAAGCTCCTGTCTTCTCCGGCTCCCCGGCTGGGGTAGCCGGGGCTCCGGCCGTCGAGTGTGCGGGACCCATCCCAGCACCTCCGCCCACAACGTCTGGAACTTCATGCTGGTGTCGCCGGTCCTTCCCTTGCCCGGAGTCTCTGGAACCTCATGGCTGGACATCGCTGCTGTCCGGTGGGTGCCGTCCAAAGCCCGGTAAATCTACTGGTGTTTCTTTGGACTTCTGTGGCTCCCGTTGCTGTCGGTGTCGGGTGTGGTCGACCTCGCCAGGGTGGTGTTCGTCTCCACTGCCGGGATGGTGCAGGCCGACTTCGCAGGGGTGGTGCTGGTCGACCTCGTCGGGGTGGTGTTCACCTCCGCTGCCAGGATGGTGCAGGTCGACTTCGCAGGATTGGTGCTGGCCGACCTGGTCAGGGTGGCGTTTGCCTCCACTGCCGGGATGGTGCTGGTCGACCTTGCAGGGTTGGGGTTGGTCAGCCCGGCTGGGTTGGTGGCGGCGGTCTCCCTCACCGGTCGGTCGCTGGCTGACTCTGTTGGGGTGTTGTGTGCTTCTCTCGCTTGGTTGTCCCCGGTCTACTTGCCTGGAGCGGAGGTCTCCCTGCCTGGGGTGTTATTAGTCGCCTTTGCTGGGGGGTTGCGCCTCTCCCCCCCTGGGTAGTTCCCGTTCTACCTCTCGGCTGTCGTGGCGGTCCCTCTCCTTGGAGCGGCGGGTGCCTGCCTTGCTGGGTTGATGTCGCTGCCCCTCAGGCCGTAGGTACCGGTCTACCGCTCTGGACTGTCATCGGCTCAGCTCTCGGTAGTGGCTGCGGTCGACCTTGTTGGGGGGTGAGAGGCCTACCTCGCCTGGGCGCGGGAAGCCTACCTCATCGGGGTATGGCAGGCCCACCTCGTCAGGGTGTTGTAGGCCTACCTCGTCAGGGTGTTGTAGGCCTACCTCGTTGGGGTGTTGCAGGCCCACCTCATCAGGTTGGTTTCCTTCCGATCCCCTCCACCTTTTCCGGAGCTGGTCGATGTGACATCTACAGACCTGTCCATCTTCCAGCTTAACTCGGTAGGACGTCGGGCCGGTTGTGCTCTCTATTCTCCCCTTCAGCCACTTCGGAGAGCCAAGGAAGTTTAGCGCAAACACCGGGTCTCCTATGGTGAAGGCACGGAGCGGGCGGCTGGCCGTTGCTGTCACCTCTGGGTTGTACTGGGGGTGCAGCCGGTCCAAGGGTGACCTCAGTCGTCTGCCCATCAGCAGTTCAGCCAGATTTTTTCTGGTGGTGGCATGTGGCATGATGTGCTGGGTGAGGAGGAAGTTGTCAATCCTTTCCTGCCAGTCGCCCGTGCCCATCTTGGTGAGTGTCTCTTTGGTCAGTCTCACCATTTGTTCTGCTTGTCCATTACCAGCTGGCCTGTAGGGGGCTGAGAGGGCATGGCAGATGCCCCGTCCAGCCAGGAACTCCTCCATGGACTTGGACGTAAGTTGAGGTCCATTGTCTGAGACCAGGACATCCGGCAGCCCGTGTGTGGCGAACAGGTGCCTGAGAGCCCTGATGGTGGCTTCGGAAGTGGTAGATGCCATGGGGATGACCTCTAGCCACTTGGAGAAGGCGTCCACGACAATTAAGAGGTACTGTCCCTGCATCGGACCCGCAAAGTCGATGTGTATCCGAGCCCATGGGCAGCTGGGCGTCTCCCACTCCGATGATTGGGCTTGGGCGGGGGCAGGGCGTACCTCTTGGCACGGGTCACATCTGGCGACCCACTCTTCGATGTCTTTGTCCAGTGACGGCCACCAGACGTAACTCCGTGCCAGTCCTTTCATGCGCACGATGCCAGGGTGTCCGTTGTGGAGTGTCTCGAGCGTCTTCTTTTGCAGTGCACTGGGAATCAGCACCCGGTCTCCCCATAGGATACAGCCCTTCATGGTGGACAGCTCCTGTTGCTTGCATGCGAAGGGGCTGAATTTTTCTGCCGGTTTCTCGGTTGGCCAGCCTCGCAGGACCCAGGACCTTACTTGTTTGAGTATGAGGTCCCTTTGGGTGTGGGCTGCCACATCGGTGGACGTCACCGGGCAGTCTCTGTCAGCGTCGATGTGAAGGAGGCTGACAGTGGGTGCGGGGTCTTCTACTGGCTCCCTGGACGGGCATCTGCTCAGGGCATCTGCGTTCCCGATGGTTTTGCCGGGCCTGTGGACGAGTTTGTAAGAATACCCAGCAAGGAAGATGGCCCAGCGTGTCATCCTGGGCGACATGTAACCGGGTGTGGGCTTGTCACCCGCTAATAGTCCCAAAAGTGGCTTATGGTCCGTGATGACCATGAAGTCCTGGCCGTACAGGTACTCATGGAAGCGCTTGACACCAGCCACAATAGCCAAGGCTTCCTTGTCCAGCTGACTGTAATTTCTTTCGGTGCTGGACATCGTTTTGGAAAAATAGGCAATGGGTGCCTCTGATCCGTTGGGGAGTTGGTGACTGAGGACTGCGCCAATTCCGTATGGTGAAGCATCGCAGGTCAGCAGCAGCGGAAACGTCTCATGGTATTGGATGAGCACGCTGTCTGATGATAGGAGTCCCTTGATGGTCTTGAAGGCGGCTTCTTCCTCTGTCCCCCATCTCCACAGAACCGCTTTCCACAGCAATTGATGGAGTGGCTCAGCGGCTGTTGCCTTCTGTTTAAGGAACACCGCATAAAAATTCAGCAATCCCCAAAATGCTTGAAGCTCGGCTTTGGTTTTGGGGGCTGGAGCTTCGTGGATTGCCCTGACTTTAGCTTTAGTGGGGTGGATGCCAGTGCCATCTATGAGATAGCCCAGGAACTCGACCTCCTGGACCCCAATAATGCATTTGTCTCTCCTAACTCTCAAACCCTTCTCCTTAAAGTGCTGTAAAACTTGTTTAAGTCGCTCAAGCAGCTGGGTTTTAGAGTGCCCGGAGATTAATACATCATCAAAGTATGGCACCACCCCTGGAATGCCTTGGAGAAGGTGTTTCATCATAGATTGGAAAATCCCTGGGGCTGCCCTGACTCCAAATTGGAGAAGGTTACACTTAAATGCGCCTCTATGGGTGACAATAGTTTGCGCCTCCGCAGTTTATTCGTCTACTGGCAATTGCTGGTAAGCCTGGGCTAGGTCCAGTTTGGCAAATATTGTCCCACTCCCAAGTGAATGCAGCAGATGTTGCACCATTGGAACTGGGTATGCACTCTGCAATAGGGCCTTATTTATTGAACATTTATAGTCAGCGCAGATGCGCACAGATCCATCATGCTTCATGGGAGTCACAATGGGCATCTCCCATGCTGCATGATCGATTGGTTCCAACACGCCTTGGGCTATCAGCTTATCTAGCTGAGCATCTACTTTGGGCCTCAAGGCAAACGGAACTCTGCGGGGCTTAAGCCTAATGGGGGTAATTGTCTTATCAAGATTAAAGGAAATGGGCTTCCCCACAAATTTCCCCAGTTTACCGTCGAAGACTTCCTTGAACTCTTTGAGGAGGGTGTCGAGTTCATCCTGCCGGATCTGATTAACCCCTTTAATCCCGAGCCCTAATGGCTTGAACCACTCCATGCCTAGCAGGGTCAGGCGGCTGTGTTCGACTATGGTGATGGGGAGGTTGCCTTGGAACTCGCAGAACGAAGTCTGCAGTGAGGTTCTTCCCAGGACTCCGATGGAGTTCCCTCCGAAATCAACCAGCCTGGAACGTAGGGGTGTCAGGTCCTTTTTTCAGATGTCCGGCTTGATACACTTGAGGTTTTGCCAGTCCATGATGGAGTAGATTGAGCCGGAATCTACTTCCATGGAGCACGGGATTCCCTCCAGGTGTACAGTCATGTGGCACTTGGTGGTGGCGATGTCGTCGTCGGAGAGGTGTAGGGTCGTCTGATGCACCGCTCTCCTCCAGGTCCCATCGCTCTCACCCCGTCTGGACTGGTAGGAGGACCGTTTGGATGACCTTGCATTGTCCTCCCGATTTTCGTGAGGTCGGTGGCTGGAGGATTCTGGGGCTGGTTCCTCGGCTCTGCAAGCTTCGGCGATGTGACCCCTTCTGTTGCAACATCTACAGGTCGCATCTCTCCACTTGCAGTTTGCCCTGGCATGGTCCCCTCTGCAGCTGGCACAGCACTCCCCCTTGTAGTTTCTTTGTGCGGTTTCCCGCCTTGGGGGTCTGGAGGCCTTGTGGACGGTGGATTCTTCCTCCGACTCTGAGCCAGCTGTGGAATCCTCAGTTAACGACTGTGCAGCTCTGTGAATCTTGTGGATTCCTTTTGCCCAGATGACCATGGCTGCCGCCTTCTTGGAGATCTCGGCTGCGGTAGCTTCTTCCACCACGTCCTTGAGCACGAGCTTTTTCTTGCTCAGGAATTTTTTCTGTAGGGCCCTGTCCCTCATGCCAAAAACCACGCGGTCAGCTATGGCATTGTCCACGTGGTCGAATTCACAGCTGGCTGCGATTTGGCGCAGGGTGGCCACAAACTCCTTGATGGTTTCACCTTCCTTCTGGTCCCTCTGATGGAAGGTGAACCGGTTTGCCATCGGTGTTCCCGTTGAGGCATAATGGTCCTGCAGGATCTGCAGCAGGTCCGTCCATGGCACTTCTTTGATGTCCCTAGGTGCCACCAGATCGATGGCCATCTCGAGGACTTCTGAGCCGCAGTTGGCCAGAAAAATGCCTTTCTTGTGGTCGTCGTCGGCATCCCTGATGTTGTTGCCTCTCAGGAATTGCCGGAATTTGACCACGTAGGATTTCCACTTGTCCTTCCCTGGGCGGAAAGAAGCAAGGGCTGGCAATGTGGCTTCAGCTGCTGCCATGCCTTTGGAAATGCCTACAGTGACTTCAACTGCTAAGTGACTTAGCTCTTGAGGTTGGCTTTGCGCCACAAGGTTCATCGCTTGGTTCTTAGTCCTTCATCGCCAGTGTTGGATCAGCGCAGGGAAGCAAGACGCAACCAGCTCTGGTCCAATTCAGTACTTTATTTAAGCACAAGAAAAAGACAAGCAGCTGTGCTGCCGGGGCTCATTAAATACGCTCCGGCAGGCTCAGCCGCCCAATGACAATTCTTTAAAGTTCCCGCCGGAGGATTAGCCAATCCCCAGCGGATGCTCAAATAAGGACATAACAAAGTCTTTACACAGTTCTTTGGCAAAGTTTTTCAGAAGTGATTTTCCATTGCCTCTATCCTAGGGCTGAGAGAAAAAACTGGCCCAAGGTGGCTTTGGGGAAGCCTAATAGGAAATAAAACTCCCAGTCCCCTGCCAACACAACTGTGACCGGTCAGAGAGAAAGGAGGAGAACCACCGCAACACAGTGCCTCCCACCTCCAACTCTTCCAGCCGGTGTAGCATGATACCATGGTCAATGGTATCAAAAGCCGCTGAGAGATCTAATAGGACCAGAACAGAGGAATAACCTCTGTCCCGAGCCCTCCAGAGATCATCCACCAACGCGACCAATGCTGTTTCCGTGCTGTGCCCAGACCTGAAACCCGACTGGAATGGATCTAGATAGGATGTTTCCTCCAGGAATTGCGGAAACTGTTGCGCGACCACACTCTCAACAACCTTCGCAATGAAGCGAAGGTTGGAGACAGGACGATAGTTAGCCAATATTGCCGGATCCAGGGACGGCTTCTTGAGGAGAGGCCTCACCACCGCCTCTTTCAGGGCAGCAGGGAAGTGACCCTCACTCAACGAAGCATTAATGATGCCCTGGAGCCAGCCTCGTGTAACCTCCCGGGAAGCCAGTACCAACCAGGAGGGACACGGGTCCAGTAAACATGTGGCCGCACTAAGTCTCCCCAAAATCCTGTCCACATCATCGGGAGTCACAGCATCAAACTCCTCCCAGATAACATTCTCAAGACTGTTCCTCGTCACCCTGCCCTGATCTACCCAGTCAGAGTCCAAATCCCCCCGGATCTGAGCGATTTTGTCATACAGGTATTGTCCGAAATCCTCCGCCCTGCCTTCTATTAGTTTTAGAAGCCTTTCTTTTAGGTCGTACCTCTCGCTTGTTGGGCTTTCGGGTTCCTTGCATCCTTCGTCGTGTCTGGTTGGGGTGCATGGGTGGGAGAGTAGGCCGCTCATCTTGGGCATCTGTCCTTCCGTGGTTTCTGTTTGGGCAGGCCGTTCTGCCATCTTCTTGATGAATGCCCTGGTATTCACCCTGTTCGTCATGGTTGTTTGCATGGAGTCCCCTGGCATATCCTGGAGTAGTTTCGTTGGGCTATTTAACCATCCTTTGCTACCATTTTGTCAAAGGTGTTCAAGGATTGAGCCCAATAACTCCATTACTTAGGTACTCTTTGGATCAACAGTCTTTATTCACAGGTATCTCATTCTTGCAGGTACAATTCTGGAACTGGGACTGGACCGCATGGCTGAACTTTAAGTAGCCCCAGGGCATGGCTAAGGTAAGGAGGGGTCAATGGGAAGGGTGGACCCTAGGGATCGGCTTGCCCAACCCCCCTGCCTCCAGCCCTGGGTCTGAGGTCAGCCATTTACATGTGACAATTTATTGCCCATTTTTTGCAAAAATGTGTTTTTGCCATCCCTAGTCCATAGGAGCATTCTGCAGGCCTCCCAAAGCCTCTGCGCACCGTGTTTTTGTGAAAAATGGACTGTTTTTCACCTGTTTTTTTGCAAAAATAGATTTTTGCCCTTCCCAGCCCAGAGGAGCACACTGCAGGCCTCCCAAAGTGTCTGCATGCCCCATTTTTGCAAAACATGGTCCCGTTTTTTGAAAAAATGGGACGTATGTGGGGGGGCGGGCTTTGGGAAGCCAAAAATGGCTGTATTTGGTGTATAAGATGCACCAACATTTCCACCCTCTTTTAGGAGGAAAAAAAGTGTGCCTTATAGTCCGAAAAGTATGGTATATAAGGGGTTGAAATTGCATAGAAAGTGACCATGTCATATTGGAATTCAGTATAATGCACACACAAGAAATAGAATGTAATCAAACTAGTATCTTAGACTTTAAAACAGCTGATTTCAACAAACTTAGAGACCTTGGGAAGGATTCCATGGATGAAAATCATAAAGGGGAGAATAACTCAAGAAGCTTGGGAAATTCTCAAAACTCTGAAAAATATGATTATAAAAATTGAGTCCAGCACAATACCACTGGAAAACAAAAATAAGAAATCCAAAAAGGAACCAGCATGGTTGCATAAAGAACTTTCTGATAAACTGAAAGACAAAAAGGATAAGTATAAAAAATGGAAAGATGGACACATAACTAGAGTAGAAGATAAACATATAGCCTGAATCTGCAAAGATGAAGTCAGGAAAACGAAGGCTCAGAATGAAATAAGACTTGCTACAAATGATGATGATGATGATTCTTTCTTTCTTTTTTAAATTTTTATTTAGTTAAAAAAGAAAAACAAACAAGTACAAATATGACAATACACAACATACACAACAAATAAACATAAATCAAGTCTTATGATTTGTATTTTGGATAGTCACATCGGTAAACTATATTTCTCTCTATATATTTCTACACCTTTAGTTATATAACGATATTTTGAGTTCTCTTTTTAATTTATTGTTTTCTTAGTTGGTACTCAATTCCTGTCTAATTAGTCCATTTACTTTAGTGTGATCCTATTTTTATTTTATTTTCCTTTTCTCCAGCCAATCGTACCATTTTTGCCATACCAGATAGTGACCTGTTTCCTCTTTTTCTTGCATTTCTTTCATGAGTTTATCCATCTCTGCGCACTCCATCACTTTTAATATTATTCTATATTCCGATGGTATATTTTCCAATTTCCAGCTTTGTGCAAAAATGATTCTTGCTGCTGTTAAGATGTGGATAATTAAATATTTTATTTCTTTTTTATAATGTGTTGTGAATATTCCTAACAGATAAGTTTCTGGTTTCATTGGTATTCTCTGACTAGTAATTTCTTCTATTTGAGTTTTTACCATTTTCCAGAACTGTTTCACTTTATGGCAGGACCTCCACATGTGATAGTATCTTCCTTTTTGTGTTTTGCATTTCCAACAATCTGGAGAGGTGTTGGGAAACATTCTTGCTAGGCGCGCTGGGGAGAGGTGCCATCTGTAGAACATTTTGTAGATATTTTCTTTGTAGGGTACAGACATTGTAAGTTTACTATTTACTTTCCATAATTTTTCCCATTTATCTAATTCGATACTATAACCAAAATTTTTCTCCCATGTAATCATATTTTCCTTAACCACCTCTTCTTCTAATTTATAATTTAATAAATAACTATAAATTTTAGTTATTAGTTTGTTGTTTGTTCCCAATAAAATTTTGTCTAATTCATTCAGTTCTTTTTGAAATCCAAATTGTGTCAAGTCCCTCTTATATTTAGATTTAATTTGTAAATATGGCCACCAATCAATGTCTGTACCCTGTACTTTCAGTTTTTCTCGTGTTCTTAATTCTCCTTTACTTGTTCAACAATTCCTTGTAGGTTCTCATTTTATTCATGTCCATTGCGTTGGGGTATATTTGTGCTTCCATCGTTGAGAGCCATACTGGAATCTTATCTTAATGGTTTTGTCTAATTTCTCCCCAAATCTTTAAGAGAGTTTCTCTAATAATATGTCTCCGGAAGTATTCATAGTGTCTATCTCTTTCCACCCATAAAAATGCATGCCACCCTTTCAATAGATCAAACCCTTCTAGTGTCAGTATCCATTTGTTTTTAAGTTCTATCCAATCCCTTATACAGATGAGTGATGTTGTTTTATAATATATTTGCCAGTCTGGTAGTCCTAGTCCGCCTTTCTCTCGTGTGTCCTGGAGATGTTTTAATTTAATTCTTGCCCTCTTTCCTTGCCAAATATAGTCTGCTATCATTTTGTTGAAATCTTTGAAGAAGGCTCTTCCTGGGTTTATCAGGATTACCTGGAATAGGTATAATATTCTTGGTAAAACATTCATCTTAATGGAAGCAATTTTGCCTAGAAATGACAGCTGTAATTTGCTCCATATTTCTATGTCTTTTTTTATCTGTTTAGCCAATTTATTGTAGTTGTCTTCCTTAAGTGTTGCTGTTTTGTTGGTGAGCCAAATTCCTAGATATTTTACTTTTTTTACTATTTGTATTCCTAATTTGTCCTCCAATTCTTTTCCTTGTATATTCATGAGGTTCTTCATTAATGTTTTTGTTTTTTGTTTGTTTATTTTGAGTCCGGCTACTTTTCCATATTGTTCTATTTTTGCCAATGATTTCGTTCCTGTTTGTGCTGGTTGTTCTATAATAAATACTACATCATTGGCAAATGCCTGTAGTTCGTATTCCTCATTTTTGATTTTTAGTCCCTTTAGTTCTTTCCTAATCTCATTTAATAGTATTTCTTTTCTTTTTTTCAATTTTTATTTATAAGTATAAACTAAACAGAACAATAAAATGTACAAAACATAAAAACATATAAACATCCATTTCAATACATGTCCAGTTTAATAGTATTTCTAATGATAAAATAAACAGTAGTGAAGATAGGGGACATCCCTGTCTCACTCCTTTGGCTATTTCAAATTGTTCTGTTGTCTCTCTGTTTATCCATACTTTTGCTTTTTGAGTGGAAAAGATCTTCTTAATCATATTTAGGAATTTCTCTCCAAATGTCATTGCTTCCAGTTGTAATATCAAAAATTTCCAATTGAGGTTGTCAAAGGCTTTTTGCGCGTCTAGGAAGATTAGTGCCTGGACTACTGAAACACTCTCTACATGGAGCTCCCCCTGGGGTGCACCCGGAGGCTCCAGCTGGTCCAGAATGCGGCCGCGCGGGGGATTATAGGGGCGACGGCGCTCCCATGTGACACCTCTCCTGCGTGAGCTGCACTGGCTCCCGGTGGTCTTCCGGGTGCACTTCAAGGTGTTGGTGACCACCTTTAAAGTGCTCCATGGCTTAGGGCTGGGGTACTTACGAGACCGACTTCTGTCACCAATAGCCTCCCACCGGCCAGTACGCTCGCACAGAGTGGGCCTCCTCAGGGTGCCGTCTGCCAGACAATGTCGGCTGGTGACCCTCGGGGGAGAGCCTTCTCTGTGATGGCTCCCACCCTCTGGAACAACCTCCCCCCAGAGTTACGTACAATAACAGACCTCCAGATTTTTCGTCGGGCCCTGAAAACCTATTTATTTCAACTAGCTGGGCTGGCTTGAGTTAAATTTTAAATTGATTTTAAATTGGGTTGTTTTAATTTATGGCCAAAATATTTAATTATTTTAAACTGTTTTTAAATTTTGTATGCTCTGTTTTTCTACTTTGGCTGTTCTCCGCCCTGAGTCCTATTTGGAGAAGGGGGGTATAGAAATGGAAACAAACAAACAAACAAACAAACAAACAAACAAACAAACAAATTGGTGCCAATTGTTTATCTGATTTTAGTTTGTAATATTTGAGGACATCAATTATTAGTCGTGTATTATTTTTGATTTGTCTTCTTGGGATAAAGCCATTTTGGTCTGGGTGGATGTATTCATTAATAATTTTTTTCAATCTCTATGTAATAATTAGTGTAAATAGTTTGTAATCCACATTTAGGAGTGATATTGGTCTATAGTTTTTAATTTGTGTAAGATCTGATTCTTCCTTAGGTATGAGTGTAATGGTTGTTTCAGTCCATGATTGGGGGATTTTGGCTTCCAGAAGTACATAGTTAAAAACCTGTAATAGAATATTGTCCATTGGATATTGACATATTTTATAGAATTCAGATGGTATGCCGTCTGGTCCTGGTGTTTTATTGTTTTTCTGTTTTTTCCTTGCTTCTGTCAGTTCTGATATTGTAATCGGTCCGTTCAATAACTCTCTTTGGGTTTCTTTTAGTTCCTGGATGTTAATTTTACTTAGGTACCCTTTAATATCTTCTTCTCGAATTTATTCTTGTTTGTATTGGTTCTGAAAAAAGTTTCTTGCAATTTGTTTTTTATCTTCGTTTCTATGATACATTTGCCCTTCCTCGTCTTGTATTGTTCTTTTCTCCTTTTCTTTTTTCAGTTTATAGGTCAGCCAGCATCCTGTTTTATTTGCATGTTCGAATTGATTTTGTTTCGCCAGTTTGAGTCTCCTAGCTATTTCTATTGTGGTTAGGTTTATTTTGTGCTTTAAGAAGTTTATTTTTTCTTTAATCGTTTTACTTTGGGGCTCTTTTTGTAAGTCTAATTCATATTTTCTGAGTTCTGTTAATAAGTTATCTCTTCTTTGTTGTTTGTCTCTATTTTTCTTTGCTTTGTAAGCAATTGTTAAGCCTCTTATATAGTCTTTAAATGTGTCCCATAAATTTTGAAGTGAAGTATGTTCTTTCATATTAAGTTGGAAGAATATATTCATTTCTTTCTCAATCATTTCCACATATTCTTTATCTTTTATAATTTCTTTATCCATCATCCATCTCTTTTGTCTCTTGTGTCCTTTCCATGTTACTATTATTGGGTTGTGATCTGCCCATATGTTTGCCGCTATCTCAATTTCTTTTATATCTTTCCTGAGTTCTGTAGTCATCCAGGCCATATCTATTCTAGACCACGACTGATGTGGGTTAGAATAGAATGATTATAGTTTTTTACTTTTATTCATCTCCCTCCTTACATCTTGTAGTTGTAGTTCCTGGGCCATGTCTTTGAATGTGTCTGGGAGTGTTTTCTTCCTAGTTTTGTTCTTTTTGCTACTCTGGTAGTCCTTTTCTGTGTCTGTGATTGCATTGTAATCTCCTATAATGCATATATTTTCATATTCTAGATCTTTGATTGTGTTATGTATTCTTTTAAAGTATTCATTTTGGTTTCCATTTGGTGCATATATCGATATTAGTAGTATATTTTTTGTTTCCATCTTAATTTGTATCATCAAGATCCTTCCATCTTCGTCTGTATATATTTGTTTTGCTTGTAAGTGCTTTTTCTTTTATTGAAAAGTTTTATAAGAAATACAAACAATTTTCTCCCCCCAACCTTTCCCCTTCCCCACATAATAGAAATTGTACATTTTCTTATACATAAGAAGTCCTACATATACATGTTTCCCTTAAAGAAAGCATTAAAATAAGACATTTTAATTACATTCAGAGTTGCTCTTCTTCTCTTTCTCCCCTCATTCCACAACAAACCTTCTTCTTCTCCTCCTTTCTTTCCCTTTCCTCCCTCCTCTTCTCTCCTACTTTCTCCTGCCTCCTCTCCCACCTCATCCTACTTCCTTTCCCTTTCCCCCACTTCTCTCTTCTTTCCCCCCTTCTCGCCTTCACTCCTACTCCTGTCCCCTTCCCTTCCCTTCCTCCTCTCCTTTCTTCCATTCCTCACCCTCCCTCTCCTCTTCCTACCCCCTCCTCCTCTCTCCTTTCTAACTTTGCTGTGAAATATTTTCCTCCTTTAGTGTCTGAGCAACTCCTATATTCTACTCATAGAATATACTTTCGTCTGCTACAACATTTCTCTTTTGACCATTTCCCCCCCATCCCTTATCCCACCCTCCCCACCCCCCCCTGACTTCCCAGAGCAAAAACAGGGTATAGCATCTAACAAACATGCTAAAATAAACTAACAAATTATAAAGTTCAAAACTCTCACATGTTCTTTAACTCCCTTGCTCCAATTCATCAACCTCCCTTTTATATATTCTCAAAACCAATTAAATTAAGTTCATTCTTCCTACTTATAAAATTTTTTTTTCCTTGATGTATAATCCGATACTTTAGCAGTCTTACAAACAGTAAAAATCATGACTAAATTCCATTTCTATACCCTCGAACATCATTCTTTTTAAACATTACTCTCTAGTGAAATTCTGAGTTTAACATTAATCCTCTTCCTTCAAAGAGAGAAAAGAAAGAGAAAAAGAAAAAAGAAAGAAAGAAAAATTTTTCATCTTAAAATCTTACACATTTTATCTCATATATCTTTTAAAATAATATAGTCTTATGTTAAGTATTTTAAAAATCTCTTGGTACCTTTGAAACACTTGTTTACCAAATATAAATTTCAGAATCTACAGGAGGATGTCTTTCAAATTTTCAATTAACCGTCTTAATACCATATGGTGGCCGTGGCCAGGAGGGCTTTTTATCAGGTTCGCCTGATTCGCCAGTTGTGTCCCTTTCTGGATCGGGACTCGTTACGCACGGTCACGCCCTTGTCACCTCACGCCTGGATTATTGTAATGCTCTCTACATGGGGCTCCCCTTGAGGAGCACCTGGAGGCTCCAATTAGTCCAGAATGCGGCCGTGCGGGTGGTGACAGGAGCGATGTGGCGCTCCCATGTGACCCCCCTCCTGCGCAAGCTGCACTGGCTCCTAGCGGTCTTCTGGGTGCGCTTCAAGGTTTTGGTTACCACCTTTAGAGCGCTCCATGGCTCAGGACCAGGGTACTTACGAGACCACCTTCTGCCATCAGTAGCCTCTCACCGACCAGTTTGCTCCCATAGAGAGGGGCTCCTCAGGGTGCCGTCGGCCAAACAATGTCGACTGGCGGCCCCCAGGGGGAGAGCCTTCTCTGTGGGGGCACCTGCCATCTGGAACGAGCTCCCCCTGGAGATACGGAGGATCCAAGACTTACGCATCTTCCGCTGCACCCTAAAAACGTTTTTATTCCAACAGGCTGGTCTGGCCTAACTCTCCCTTTTAAATTGGCTTTTAAATTGGCTTTTAAATGTTTTTTTTAGATAAATTGGATGTTTTTAATTTGTTTTTTGAGCCTAAATTATTTAATCTGTTTTTAATAGTTTTTTAACTTTTGTATGTCTCTGTATTTTATTTTGGCTGTTCACCGCCCTGAGTCCTTCGGGAGTAGGACGGTATACAAATATGATAAATAAATAAATAAATAAATAAATAAATAAATAAATAAATAAATAAATAAACTTTTTAGAGAGCAGCCCTTTACTATCCAAAACTAATTATCATTTTGCAATAAAATTCTGAATTTAACATTAACCCTCTTCGCTTCAAAGGGTTAGGCATCTTAAAAGCTTATACAATTTATCTCATATATCTTTTAAAATAATATAACCTTATGTTAAACATTTTATAAATCTCTTAATACCATTAAAACACATATTTGTCCGATGCCAATTTCAAAATCCACAGGAAGATATCTTTCTTAATCTTCTGTTCTTCTCTTCTTTCTATATTTTTTCCAATCCTTTTTTTTTATAAATTCTTTCAACAGCCCCCCAGTTTTATTTTTGAAACTTTTAAAATGGTGATTTGAGGTTGATGTTTCTGAAATACTCGCTCTCTTCTTGAGGTCGCGTTTTCTAACTTGAAGTCCCCAGTTCATCTCTTCTTGCTTGTATAATCATTCATTCCATTTCTTTGTCCATATAGCCAAAATTTGTTGCCATAAAGATTGTCAGCTTGCAATAAAGAAACTATTTGTTGCTTTTCTGTCATTTGAATGGAAAAGTCCACCAAAATCTTTGTTTCAACTGTGCCAGCCAGTCTCTTAATCCTGTCCATCTCCTGATCTTCCAAAAACAAATTCTTCTGAATAATTTCCTGCTGTCCCTCTAACAACTGCTTATATTTTCCCAAGCTGTTTTTTGAAAAAGCCCTTTCAATTGTATTCAACAGGGCTGAAGTAAAAGAGTCTAAAAGTTCTTGAAAAGCCTGGACTGTCACGGCTTGGGAATTTGCTGATTCACCAACCCTGTTGTCAGCCATATTTCAGCCACTTTGTATTCATCCAGCTATCAGGACAACAATTCAACTCTTTTCCACACAGTATAAAAACCAGATTTTAGTTAAAGTCAGTACCAAATTCTTTTCCTCAATACCAAATTCTTTCCATGGACGCTTCCACTTTAAAACTTTCTCTTAGGGTGTAATCCAGTAGCTGTATCACTGTTGCAAACTTTAACAAGCCTTAACAAGCACTTTCCCTGGTAGTTTCCTCCTCCCGCCCTCAGGCACCATTTTCTGCATTTTAAAATGGAGTTAAAGTGTTACTTGCAAGTTTTCCTTTTGTTTTCTCCTGATTTGCTCTGTCTGCAATCAAACTAAAGATGTTAAAAGTCCCCCCCCCCCCGGTTGATTTTCAGCAGATTTTGGTCGCAGCTTCTAGCTCCACTTTCGCGGAGTCATCCCTGGTCCAGAGCAGCTTGACAGGCTTCTATAGGGAGCCCACACCCTTTGCGCCCCAGGATTTCTCCTAGCACACTTGGGGAGCTCTACCTCCGCCTGTCGACTCTTCTCTCTCCCCTTTGCCCGGGGAGAGGGTTCCAAGCCTCCAGACAGCTGTTTTTCGGCTGTTCTGGGGCTTTTACGGAACCAGGGATCAGGCGCTCATAAAAGAGCATCTTCAAAGCTTGCGGAGCCAAGCAGAAGTCCTTGTAAGGGCTTTTTAATGTATATTGCGATCCCCCCCTTTTTTTGTTCTGCTAGTGAAGTGTATAGTGTTCCTAATCATTTGTTTTCTAGTAATTTTTGATGTTGTTTTTTAATGTGGACTTCTTGTAGGTTTATGATGTCCATATCTAATTTTTGCAATTTTTGGAATGTGTGTGTTCTTTTAGTTGGTATGTTTAATCCATTTATGTTAATTGAAATCAACCTTAATTCCTGTTCCATTCTTCTTCTTATCTGTTCGTTGTCCTGAGCCTTCTTGTGTTTCTTGTTATGATTTGTGTTTTTTTCCCTCACTCCCTCTCTTTCGATCTTCTCTCTTTCCAATCTTCTCTTTTCTTCTTGCTCTCTTTCCATTTCTTCTGTAGAATGTTCCTGGGTTTTGTTGTCTGGTTCTAGTCTGGTTTCCTGTTCTTCTAATACAAAGTGCTGGTCAAAAAATTCTTGAACTTTCTCTAAGGTATCGATTTTGTATTTTTTTATCTTGCCAGGAAACCAGAATCCCTTCTGGCATCAACCAGCGAAACATTATTCTGTGTTTATTTAATTGTGTTGTTAAAAAATTATAGTTTTTCCTCTGTTCTCTTATCCTCCTTGGGATCTGCTTTAATGTTATTATTTCCTTCCCCTTATACATAACTGATTCTTCTCTCATTGTTTTATAGATCTCTCCTTTTGTGGCTTTTCTTGCAAATCTAATGTGGACCTCCTTGGGTAATTTATGCCTGCGGGTGTAATTTGTGTGGACTTGGTAAATCTCATCCATATCTCTTCTAATCTCTTCTTTGTCTTTTTGGGTGGCCTCCGCTAGGATTCCCACCATCAATTCTCCTAAGTCTTCCTCTTTATTTTCAGCTTTGGAACCTGAGATAAAAAGATGCTTTTCTCATCTCTAGGTATGTAATCTAGTTCTTTATTTAATATTGCTAGATTTTGCTCAATGTTATCCATTTTCTTATATGTTTGTTCCATTTTTGCCTCCATTATCTGAATCTTTTGCTCATTTCTCACGATATTCTGTTGTATTTTCTCAATCTTATCATCCATTTTTTAAATATTATCATTTATTTCACCCACATCTGTTTTCAATTCTTTGTGGTTCCTTCTGGTTTCTTCATGATTATTTGCTATGGACTCTTGTGTTTTGTTCATTCCTTCTTGAATCATAGCTAGAACTGATTGAATATTTTGTATGTTGAATGTGGAGAGGTCTTATCTTTCTCTGTAGTTAACATTGTGTCAATTGTTTTTTGCTGTGCAGGTGAGGCTATAGATGTTGTCTGATTGGAGGTTAACTTTTGGTTTATCTTAGTTATGGATGTTGGGGCTATTGTTGTCATTTTTATTTTCTGTTTCACACTTTCCCAAATTCTCATACACTTATCTGTCTTATGAGATCTTTGTATTTCTACTTCTATAGTGATATTTGACTTATTTGGTATACGTAGGTTAAAGTAAAAGTCAATATATGAAGTATCCTGGTTGATCTGTGTCTAAATTAATTTATGATTTACTTATCTATCACAGAATCACTATTTCCAAATGTTTCCTAGTTTAGTTGTTCAAGGTTCTGTATAATTATCTCGATTTCCACTTTCCAATATCGTTATATAAGGGATAGGAGAGTCAGTTTGGGGGATGAGGGAAAAATCTGGTATTTCAACAATTCATTAGTTTGTTCTTATTATTATTAATTATACTACCAAATCAATACTTCATATATAAGATACTAAGACAAATAGATATCAATATTTGTTCTAGATGATAAAATATATATGATTACTCTAATCAATTGATTACTCAATCACTCAATCACTAGAATGGTAAATATAATTAATCTAAGATTGTAACTTCTAAGCAGTATTAATATGCAAAATCAGTAATTAGATATATGAATAGATATATTAAATGTAGGCTATGTTATATCAATCTATCAATGTATCAATATCAAATTAGGGGAGGGTGAGGGAAAAACTTAAGGTTCTAGCAATTCATTCATTGATTCTTAATATAATTAATATAATTAATATAGTTAATGCAATCTATCAAGATCAATACTAAGTAAAATAGTTAAATAAATACGACTAAATATTATTAAAATTAATATTTACCACAATATCTATAATCAATCTATCTAATTTATCTAAATAAATAATAAGTCAGGTAGATAGGTAAATAATATTAGATTTTCTTAAAATTAATATCCACCAATACTAATTGTCAATCAATTATCAATTATTCCACAATCAACAGTTATTAATAATTATTATATTGTTTTATTGAAAATAATCAGGTATGTACGTAGTTAATTATGCACTTGTCATCCAATTCTCCTTCACTCTTGCATCATCTTCTGCTTAGTCATCTGCACAGTTCTTTGTCCAGGCGCTCTTAAAATCTAATTTTTAATATCTCTCACTAAAAGTGTCCAACTGTCCAAATCACCAAATGTCTAGGTTTAGCACTTTAAAGTGTCACGTTCAAGGATTGCTACTATCCACTTCAATTCTCTCAGTTATTTCTTCCCAATCACCACTTCTTCTCCAGTTACCGTTCTTTGCACTGCTCACTCTCTCTCCCAGTCTTTAATGACTTCCTTCAATCTCACAGTCCTTAATCCTTGCTGTTTTGTTTCTATCAGTCTCTTTATTTTATAGTCCAACTCTCCTCTTGATCAATGTCTCGTTATCTCTATTGAAGTTTCCATCTCTCTCACTCTCTCGCCTCTCACAGAATCCATACCTGTCAAATTTCTCCTGACGCTCGTTATCTCCGCCGATCTCCAAGTACTTCTGCTCAACTCACAGCTCAAATCCAACTTGCATTCCTCAAATCAGCTTATATCTTTTGTAATCTGCATTTATTCCCGCTCGAAGTCAGAGTCCAAGTATGGCGCTGGGGTTTCCTTGTTCCAAACACTCTCCCTTTCGCGCAGTCTCTAGCTGTCAGACTCCTCTTCGCTCCTCTTGTCTTCTCGTCGCCGCTTTATCTGGCTACTATTCTGCCACTTGTTTTGGAGTCTTGATCTCTCTGCCTCTTCTTTCACTTTATAACTGTACCTCACTCGATATGCTTTTCCTCCTTCAGTTCACATACCATTGCGTTTTATTTAATTAAATCTCTGCTTCCTACTCTTCAGCTGTCAATGATTCGGGCCAGCCAAGATGGCTGGTTTTTTCCCCTCCGGAATTAAGAGGTTTCTCCTGAACCTTTGGGGTGATTGCCTTTCCCCCCAAGGTCCTTGAAGATTTCTCTTTTTTCTATTGATCTCTCTGGGATCAATAGCACCAAAAAGGCTTCCTGGTTGGGAATATTTGGAATTTCAAGAATAGAGCTCCATTCTCTAGTTCCAAACCATTGCCGTCACCACCAGAAGTCCTATGATGATGATTCTTTCAATGTGTAAAAAAAAGTAAAAAAAAAGTCAAGGAAACAATCGGTCCACTAATGGGAGAAGGTGGCAAGGAAGGAACAGACAACAGGAAGAAAGTAGAGCTGCATAATTCATTCTTTGCATCTGTCTTCACAGAAAAAGGAAAAAATAACCCAATCTGCCAAAAACAGAACTGTAAAAGACAGGTAGGAATACAAATTAACATAGGCAAGAAAATGGTAAGAGAACACTGATCCACTCTAAACGAGTTTAGACCTGTCTATTTTAGATAAGTTCAAATTCCAGTTCTTAACATCTCAGATTTGATGAGTTCAAATCCCAGATCTTAACATTCCAGAGTGTGGAAGGAGCTGGCAGACATGATCTTCGAATCACTGAATCATCTCTTTCAAAGATTCTGGAACACCAGGGAACTATCAGGGGACTGGAAAAGAGCTGATGTGGTTCCCATTTTCAAAAAAGAAAAAAAATAAATCCAGGAAAGACCAATCAGCCTTACCTCAATACCTGGGAAGATTCTGGAAAAGATAATAAAGCAACAGATCTGTGAATATTTAGAAGGTGGGAAAGCAGGGGTGAAATCCAGCAGGTTCTGACAGGTTCTGGAGAACCGGTAGCAGAAAATTTGAGCAGTTCGGAAATTTTGAGTAGTTTGGAGAACCGGCAAATACCACCTCTGGCTGGCCCAGAGTGGAGTGGGAATGGAGATTTTGCAATATCCTTCCCCTGCCATGCCCACCAAGCCATGCTCACAGAACCAGTAGTAAAAAAAATTGGAGTTCACCACTGTGGGAAAGTTATTAACAGAAACCAACATCATTGTCAAAACAGATCATGCCAAACAAATCCTATTTCATTTTTTGACAAAGTGACTAAATTAGTGAACCAGCAAAATTCTGTGGACAGAGTATATTTGAATTTTAGTAAGACATTTGGCAAAGTAGATCAAAACCTATTTCTTGGTAATTTAGAAAAATGTGGGATAGACAACATCACCACCAGATGGATTCGTAACTGGCTGACAAAGCTCAGTCAACACATAGTCCTTAATGAAACTACATCTAAATGGAGGAATTTAGATGAGGGAATAGAAAGGGAATTCATCAAATTTGCAGATGCCACCAAGCTGAAAGCCAATGCCCCAGAAGATAGATTCAAGATCCAGAAAGATCTCTACAGACTTGAAAACTGGATCCTATCTAACAAAATTAAATTCAATAGAGAGAAAGAAAGGTTTTACACTTACCCAAGAAAAACCAAATGTAAAGGTACAGAATAGGTAAAACCTAGCTCAATAGGCTGAGTCTGCTTCAAGGTGTTGGTTCTCATCTTCAAAGTGCTCCATGGCTTAGGACCTGGTTACTTACGAGACCACCTTCTGCCTCCGATAACCTCCCACTGGCCAACACGCTCCCACAGAGAGGACCTCCTCAGGGTGCCGTCTGTCAGACAATGTCGGCTGGCGACCACACAGGGAAGAGCCTTCTCTGTGGGGGCACCCGCCCTCTGGAATGAGCTACTCCAGGGATACGACTGATCCCGGACCTCCGGACCTTCCGCCGGGCCCTGAAGACTGTTTTATTTCAGCAAGCCGGGCTGGGTTAAAAATCTTTTAATTGGGGAATTTTATGGATAAGGGGTTTTAAATTGGAGAAGCCAAAGATAATTTAATTTCGTTTTAATGTATTTTAATATTTGTATTGTGTGTTTTTAATTTTGGCTGTTCACCGCCCCGAGTCCTTCAGGAGAGGGGGTGGTATAAAAATTAAATAAATAAATAAATAGTAGTAACTGTGAGAAGGATCTTGGAGTTCTAGACTCCATTTAAGCCAGCAGTGTATTGCAGCCACCAAAAACACCTAGGCTGCATTAACAGAGGGATAGACTCAAGATCGCGTGAAATGTTAGTACTGCTTTATAAGGCCTTGCTAAGACCACACTTGGAATACTGCTTTGGTCACTACATTGTAAAAAAGATGTTGTGACTCTGCAGAGAAGAGCATCAAAGATGATCAAGGGTCTGGAGATTAAAATATATGAAGAATGGTTGCAGGAACTGGGTATATCTAGTCTAGTGAAGAAAAGGACTGGGGTGACATGATAGCAATAGCAATAGCACTTAGACTTATATAGCACTTTACAGTGCTTTACAGCCCTCTCTAAGTGGTTTACAGTGAAATCCCAACACAGGCAGCTCTGCAGGAAAACAACTGACATCTGGGAGACCAGAGCGAGTTGAGACGACGTAGGTTGCATTGTAGCTCCATGCTAAATTTCACTGTGCTGTGCAAGGCCCTGTGAGAGGGGTAAGGCCAAGGAGGCAGGAACACCAAATGTACCATGATGAAGGCGGAATGCTGTTTCACACATTTTTTTAGTCCCTCAAACTTTTGTTTCTCTGCAAATGACAGCAAGAAATGCGACAGAGAAACACGATGGAGCTGGGCTGAGGCAATGGCACACATGCCCACAGAGAGGGTTCTGTGTGCCACCTCTAGTGCCTTAGGATATAGGGTCTCCTGCTTGACACTAAAAGGCCTCCAAGATCCCTCCAACACAATTATTCTGTTTCTGTTTCCTGAATTGTGTCTATTCAATTTTAGATGTCATTTTCCTGGTTGGGATCTTTATATAAGAATGATGTGGTGTAGGTCCTCCCCGAAATACTTCAGGTGCACCATGGCATTACATAGGGCTGCAAAATGTGGGAGTGGAAGCAGTCTAAATAACAAATGCCATATATGCGACTGTCTTTTTATTACATCGCATTAAAAGGATGGACTACATTTACATAAATGTGTGTTTTAAAACCCTTCTGGATGAAAACCATCCTCCAAGTGAATCCATCCACTTTGAGGTAAAAGGCACTTGAGCACCATATTGATAGGTTGGATCATGCCCTGCTGCTGTGTTTTTATTTTTATTTTGTATTATGTATTTTGAATTTTTATTTATTGTAAGCTCCTACAGTAAAAGTGAGATTGAAGGATATAAATTCATGTAAATAAATTAAAATAAATAAGTACTATAGTGCTGATATAACCTGTGAATGAACAGGATTCATTCTTTTGAATATTGGCATTTGAAATTTGAATTTACTGTTTGTCGACTGGCCATACTTAGAGTCCACCTTGGATTTTTTCAGTCCTATCAATTTTCCTGGGCCAGCAACTGAGAATGTGACAGAAATTACTAATTTTTATTGTAACCCAATAGTTAATTACTTCATTTTCTAATAAGAATTGAACATTGACTCACATCATAATCCTGCACATTGAATTTTTTTTTTTAATTTGATTTATATGCCGCCCTTCTCCGGAGACTCAGGGCGGCTTACAATGCATTAAGCAATAGCCTTCATACTTTTGTATATTTATACAAAGTCAGCTTATTGCCCCCACAAACTGGGTCCTCATTTCACCTACCTTAGAAAGGATGGAAGGCTGAGTCAACCTTGAGCCTTGGAGAGATTCGAACCAGCAGAAATTGCAGGCAGCTGTGTTAATAACAGGGTGCATTAAACCACTGTACCATCAAGGCTCTTACCTTGAAATTGATATGGGCTGAGAGAACTATTTGGAACTTCAATAATTTTTAAATCCCATCACACAAAAAAGGAAAAGTAATCCTCACGGGCTTCAGAAAAATTATAAAGAGTAATTTGGTGACCTCTCATTTTACAGGGTAAAGCAGGGTTTCCTAACTCATGGGCCATGGCCCGCTAGTGGGCCTTGAGCTGTTCGGAACCAGACCGCAGAACTGACAGGCAAGTGTATGCATGCACACTCCATTTGTGTGAACAGTGGGTGTGCATCAGTGGTGGGTTCCTCCCGGTTCCTCCCAGTTCCTCCCGGTTCCGCTGAGCCGGTAGCGGTGATGATATGACCTCACCGAACTGGTTCTCTTTGTTCGGGAGCTGCCCGCCACCGCATTATTTTTACCTTTTATTTGGCTCCGCCCCCAATCTATTTGCTGCCTCCCAAGTCCCGGCTGATCGGCTAGAAGGAAAAAAACTGTTTAAATTCTTGATTGATTGATTGATTGATTGAATTTCTATTGCTGCTTATTAGCCCATGGCAACTCAAGGCATCTTACGGAATATAAAACCACATTTAAAACAATAAAAATTAACAAAAAGAATCAAATAAATTAATATAGTACAATATTAAAAAATCACACACACACCTCCCACCCCCCGCCCCGACAGCAGATCACATGAGCCATTTAATGGGCTCCATCCCACTCTGGGTTCCCCAGGCCCACTGGCAGAACCAGATCTTTAGTGCCTTCCAGAAGAGTATTAGAGTGGAGGCAATTCTAATCTCTGAGGGAATAATGTTCCAGAGAGAGGGAGCCACCATGGAGAAGACCTTTCTTCTGGGTCCCACCAGGTGTATCTCCTTCAGGGATGGGACCCGCAACATTCCCTGCCTCCCCACTCTGATGGGTTGAGTAGATGTGACCGGCAAGAGATAGTCCCTCAGATAACCTGGTCTGAAGCCATGAAGGGCTTTAAAGGTGACAACCAACACCTTGAATTGCACTCGGAAGCAAATCGGCAACCAATGCAGCTCCTGCAGGAGAGGTGATAGATGTGCACACCGGGGTCTGCACAAAATCATGCGGGCCACTGCATTTTGTACCAACTGGAATTTCCAGATGCTCTTCAAGGACAGCCTCATATAGAGCGCATTGCAAGACGGGAAGTAAGGCTGTGATGGCAAACCTATGGCACACATGCCATAAGTAGCACGCAGAGCCATCTCTCCAGGCATACGAGCTGTTACCCTTGCTCTTCTGGGTTCTGGTGTGCCGGCCAGCTGGTTTTCACAAATGCGGGAGCCCAGAAATTGGAAAAGCAGCCTCCCAGAGACATGTGTGCACGGGAAGATGTTTTTCCAGTTTCCGGCACGTGCATGCACACAAGCCAGCTGGTCTTCGCACACACATGCACATCAGAAACCAGAAGACCAGGTGGGCAGTGCACATTGTCAGGGCATCAATTAATCCCATGTTTGGCTCTGGGAAAAACACCCTGGTTTAGAGGAGATGGATCGTGGCTTATTCCAAGTTGCAATATTCTGATAAAGAAAACACGAAGGAAAATTTCTAATAAAACTCATTTATTTGTTATAAAGAAAATAAAACACCTCACTAACTAAGAAAAGTAATTGTTACATTTTGGCAAGCAAGATCTCCTGCCAGTCCAGCCGGACCTCTGGCAAGAGAACAAAGGAAAAAGTGTGTGAAGCAAGTGAAGGAATGCGGACATGTGTAGTAAAACACTGATAAGGAACTTGGCAAACTACAGTAAGTCTATTAGTCCAAAAATAATGAAGCTCAGCTGGGAAATAAAAAAATGCTGTGACATTCCCCTTCTTTTGCCAGTTGAGCGAATATCAGTACATCATCAAATAAGGCACATCTTCTTACGCAGATACTCGTGTTGAGCTGCTGGGAGTGGTTTGTTGAGCATATCAGCAATTTGATCATGTGTAGATGCATATTGCATTTTGACAAAACCTTTTTTCACTAAATGTTTTATGTTTTGATAACGGATGTCAATGTGTCTGGACCTAGAACCTGTAAAATGAGATTCAGAAATATAAACCACCGATTCATTGTCTTCCATCACGGTGATCGGTCGGATCGGGTGTGTCCAGATATCTGTGACTAAAGCATCAAACCAAGTTAGAGAATTACATGCATCTGAAACACAAGCATATTCAGCTTCAGTAGATGAACAAGAAACAAAATTCTGTTTACGTACTTGCCAATAAACAGGACATCCATTTAAGAACATCATATAACCTGAAGTACTTTTTCGTGATTTCTTATCACTTGCCCAATCAGAATCTGCATAACAACATAATTCTGCATAATCAGTATGCGTTGGTTCTAACAATAATTTCATGTGTTTAGTGTATTTTAGGTATCTCAATAATTTCTTAATGCATGTCCAATGAAACTGTTTTGCCTTACCTACGTGTCGAGATAAGAGATTAACACTAAGTGCAATGTCGGGTCTGGTCCAACTACTAATCTACAATAGTGACCCAATGACTGAACGATAAAGTGTTTGATCCTCGAACTCAGGACTTTCTTCTTGTGTCAAGTTGTGAAAATCTGTTTGCATGGGTGTCTTTGTTGTCTTAGCATCTTTCATGTTGCAATGATGCAAAATTTGTTCAATTTTATCTTCTTGTGAAAGACTAAACCCCTTCTGTGTTTTTTCAATCTGAACACCTAAATAAGTGCTAATGTGACCTAATGATTTCAATGTGAAGTATCTCTGCAAAGCTTTGGCAAAAATCTCACTCATTTGCTTATTTGGATCAATATAAACAATATCATCAACATAAACAAGAACTATCTCATATGCATAGTTAGATCTTTTTGTGAACACGCACTCATCAGTTTTGGACTTAATAAAGCCCATTGAATTTAGTTTGTCAGTAAGACATAAACACCACATTAAACCAGATTGTTTCAGACCATAAAGACTTTTGTTTAGGAACCAGGTATCCCCTTCTTGCTGTCGCAATCCTGGAGGACTTCTCACATAGATCTCTTCATCTAGGTCTGCATGTAGATAAACTGTGTCAACATCAAACTGGAAAACTTCTAAACCAAGGATAGTTGCAGTTGCTAAAGCAATTTTTACACTCTCAGTTCTGACTGTCGGTGAGTAAGTATTTGTGTAGTCCTCAGGATAATGTTGAGCGAAACCCTGAGCTACAAGTCTGGCTTTGTACAATGACTCACCATTTGGTTTCTTTTTGATTCTGTAGACCCATCGAGTGCCAATGACCTTTTTGTTTGCTGGAGGTTTTGCAGGTGTAAATACTTTAAGTTTCTTTAGACTGTCCATTTCAACCTGCATTGCTTCATACCATTTGTCTTGCTCTGAATCAGGGAGCTGCTTGATTTGTGTGAAATTATCAGGTGGAAGTGTAACATTGCAAATCAAAGGCAAGGGTGCTTTTGTTAGTTGCCAAGAATATCGTTGTGGAGGGATTCCTTTTGTGGCCCTCTTGGAACGTATCGGAACAACTGTCCAATTTCTTCCTCTTCGTCCTCGTCCTCACTTTCATCGCTAGCGTTAGCATCTGCGGCTTGCGAAGACGGAACATCGGGTTGAGAAGAATCAGTGGAATCTTGATCATCAATCTGCGTAGCATCAGCAGTATCATCTCTAGGAAAATAAACTCCAGGATCATTGGAATGAATCCTGGACCAGTCAATATCTTCCTCAAAATTAGCAGATTGGGAAATCACAATTGCATGTTTAGAGTCAATAAATTTGCTCCACTTTGAATTATCATCAATACCCATAAATCTCAGTCTCTTTGCTGTTGGACCTCCTTTTCTTCTTTGAGCTAAGGGAATGTTCACCATAGCATATGAACCAAAAATGTGAATATTTTTAAGATCGGGCTTGTAGCCATACAACATGAAGAAAGGAGTCTGATTTGTTACACTGCTCCAAGTACGGTTGACAATGTAATTTGCATACTTGATAGCTTCACCCCAGTATATCATATCAAGGTTGGCGTCTTCTAGGAGACAACGCATCATGGTTTGCAGTACTCCTTGTCTTCGTTCTGCGACTCCATTGTGATCCGGGCCGAAGTCTGATGAATAATTCCATTCTTACGCATCCAGTCCTGGAAACGCTGAGACATGAACTCGGCATCACGATCACTCTGGATTCTGGCGATGCGAACTTGCTGTTGCGTGGAGACAAGGGCTGCAAAGTCTTTAAAGATCTGAAAAGTCTCTGATTTTTCTTTCATAGGATATACATATCCATATCTAGAGTAATTATCAACAATTGTTAGAAAATATTTTCTACCACCAAATGATGGCGGAAAAGGACCAACTATGTCAATGTGAACCAAATCAAAAATGCATGTTGACAGGCATGTAGTGTGTTTGGGAATGGCTGCTGCTTTGGATTTGGCCTTCTTGCAGACAGCACAATCCAAAAACACCTTACACCCCTTTAGATCCAAACCTTTTGCGAACTCCGGCATCTTCCTAAGAACACGGAAACTGGCATGCCCCAATCTTCTATGCCATTTGTGGATACACCTGGAATGCAAAGGTTTACCAGTTAGTGAATTCTCAACATTAACATTTTTATGCGGAACCTCAGGCTTGCTCTGAGCAACCTGTTTACCAATTCTATTTTTGTTGGCTTTAGGAGCCTTAGGGGTAGCAACAGGATCTCTCTCTGGAGCATCTCTCTCTGGGCCTGCGCTCTCCCTTTTTGGAATTTGCATACTTGCCTGTGTTTGTGTTTTAGGCTTTGGCTTTAAGTAATAAACACCACCAATTAATATGGTTTCAGCAATAATATCTCCATCTTTAACTATGTAACTTGCTTTTTCAAGGTGGTGAACTTGGAACTTTAACATTCTAGACAAGTGACACTGACTAAGCAAATTACTGGTTGCTGTTGGTATGTAATAAACATCAGGAATGAATGCATCGAGCTCTTCAACATAAACAGTTCCTTTTCCTTTGACCTGACAAGGATGATTGGAAAAAGAATAAAGTTCATGTAGTTCTGGTTCAGGCTCGTGCATTTCTGTGAAAAGTTCCTTTCTGTAGGTAACATGCAATGCTGCACCACTGTCCAAAGTCCACAGGAGTCGTCTGTCGTACTCTGGTTGAGGTTATGGATCATTGGTTAAAGCCAATGTGGCGAGTGGAGTTTGTGGATCACGCCGGGGACCACAACGACCTTGTCTTCCGCCTCTGCCTCTGCCTCTGGAATCTGTTCCTCTGGGCTGGTACGTGACGGGAGCTGGAACTCGTTGGGGACAATCCCGGGTGGCATGTCCCACACGATTGCAGGTGTTGCATCTTGGCATCCTTGGAGCGTAGGTCCTTCCTCGGAAGGGATGCCTAGCTGGAGCTCTTGATGCGGGTGGTCCTCTCAAATGTGGCGTGGCCAACATGAATGCCTCTTCTTCAATTAAAAGTCTACAGACATTGTTCACTGTGCGTTGAGCAATTGGGACTTGGTTAATTTTTGTAACAGCATCTTTCCATTCATAATTCAAAGAGTTAATAATGATGCTGATCATTTGAATATCTTCAATGTTGTGGCCTCTTTCTCTCAATTCTGTTGTCAGTCCTTTCAGTTTGGTCAAATGTCCTCCAATTTGTTCAAACCGTGGAGTTCAGACATGAGTAAACATGAAGATTCAATTGAGATAGGCCTGTAGCAATTTTCCAATTCAGCCCAAATTTGTCGGGCTGTTGTATTTGGTGGAAAAGTGACCTGCAGTTCAGTATCCATGGACATCAATAATGTTGTGCGAGCCCTTATCTCTAAATCTCGTATTGCAAAATCCCATGGTTGTGCAGGAGGGTTAAATACCATACAGTGCGTGCCTTCTCTAAGAAGCAATAGTGTAATCTCACTGACCCAGGCTTTGTAATTGTGTCCTGACATTTTTAGTTTTGACTCACCAGTTAGTGGAGAGACAGAAAATGCCTGGTAAGGAGCCTGCACTTGGTATGCTGGCTGTGCTGGCAGAAATGCCTGTGGTATTTGCTGTGCCTGTTGTGGACCTAAAAATGGTCTTGGTTGTGCCATTGGAGGTGGACCAGGAGGTGGCCCTATTTGCACTTGTGGCTGGGGCACATATGCAGGCATTTGTAGCTGCTGTGGCTGATGCACTGGAATCTGCTGTATTCCAGTTGCCATTTGTGCTTGATCTGCAATATTGGCATGACCTGCTGGAGATGCAGTCATTTGCCTTTGCTTCATAAAGCGTGCCTGTGTTCCATCTAAAAAGGCACCATCACCACCAGGGGGTGTTTGAGTTCGGGCCTGTGGAAACACTTGTGGCATTTCAGCTTCCTGTAGTAAATTACTTTTGCCAGCAAATGGTGCTGCACCTTTAGCTTCGGGCAGCTTTGCACTTACAAGGAATGATTGCGTGGCAGGTTTATATGTAACTTGATCAGGGAGACTTTCATGTGACGTATGCAGGGCCCTCTGTCTTAATTGGCCTGACACAGAATCCACCAGGGGGAGTGTCTTTGGCTCCGAGGAAGAAGACAATATGGCGCTTTTTGAAAATCTTAAGTTATCTTCCTTATCTTGCTCAAGCATAGATATAGCCATTTTTGCCTGGGATAGCTGCTGTTCATAGAGTTTTATACGGTCACGATAGGCTTTCATAGCCAGCTCATCCAGGGTGAGCTTAAAGCTTCGAGGAGAATAATGAATTGTTTCTCGCTCTGCGTGGGAGGAATTTTGCTCAGCAGTTTGCTTTAGCCTTGCACCGAGCGTTACAAATTCAGAAGGTTCTGGGGAGACAGGTTGAGAGCTGGCATAATTAGAAGGGGGAGTTACTGACCTCAGTCATAGTGCTTCTCCTTCAAAAACAGCTTCTGTCTTATCTGTCTCCATTTCTGTTCCCACGGCTTTTTCTTGTTCCAGGCGTGTGGCTGTAGTAAGGGGCTGGAAATCTGAAAATCTCCTGTCTGCCACCTCTTCGTTGGAAAGATCAATCAAATCATTTACAAAGAGTGGTCTTAGTTTCATTTTGCCTTTTTTTCTTCTGTTTCGACATTTTAGCAAAAATAATTAGCGTACCTCAGTAGCTAAAAACTAATTGCCTATGCGCTCTTATCAGAAATAACAAAACAAGGAAAAAAGCCATAAATCAACCGTCCGAGTGCTACCAGATGTCAGGGCATCAATTAATCCCATGTTTGGCTCTGGGAAAAACACCCTGGTTTAGAGGAGATGGATCGTGGCTTATTCCAAGTTGCAATATTCTGATAAAGAAAACGCAAAGGAAAATTTCTAATAAAACTCATTTATTTGTTATAAAGAAAATAAAACACCTCACTAACTAAGAAAAGTAATTGTTACATTTTGGCAAGCGAGATCTCCTGCCGGTCCAGCCGGACCTCTGGCAAGAGAACAAAGGAAAAAGTGTGTGAAGCAAGTGAAGGAATGCGGACATGTGTAGTAAAACACTGATAAGGAACTTGGCAAACTACAGTAAGTCTATTAGTCCAAAAATAATGAAGCTCAGCTGGGAAATAAAAAAACGCTGTGACACACATGCACATGCCAGAAACCAGAAGATCATCTTCCTGGTGTATTCATGAGCTCCAGGTGGCTGTTCTTCCTGTTTCCATCATGCGCATGCACACCGCCCTGCTGGTCTTCACCCCGCCAGAACCGGAAGACCAGGTGGCATGCTGGAAACCAGAAGATCATCTTCCCAGTGCACGCATGCACACCGGGTGGCTGCTCTTCCAGTCTCCAGCATGCACGCTCCCATTTCAGCAGTCCTGTCGCTGAAAAGGTTCACCAACAGTGAACTAGGGCATGAATGACTGTGAGTCAGGACTGTTGGTCCAGGAAAGGGTGTAACTGGCACACAACCTGCAAAGGCCCTCCTGGCCACAACTGCCACCTGCTCTTCGAGCAAGAGTCGTGAGTCCAGAAAAGCCTCTAGATTACGCACAGGGTCTGTTTGGAGTAGTGCCACCACATCCAAGACCAAAGACGGCAATTCTCCCTGAGCCAATGAACTCTAAACCCAGAGCCATTTGGTCTTGCAAGGGTTTAGTTTCAACCCATTGCTCCCCATCCAGCCCCTAACAGCCTCTAGGCACTGCAAGAGAGAGGACATGGCATCACATAACTCACCACGGGCCAAGATATATAGCTGAGTATCATCAGTATATTGGTGATACCTCAGTCCATGGTGATGGATGATCTCACCCAGCAGGTTCATATAAATGTTGAACAGGAGCGGAGAGAGTACCAAGCCCTGTGGAACCCCATAAAGCAGTGAGCAAGGGCTGGATCTTTCCCCTCCTATCAACACTGACTGAGAACAGCTGCAGAGGAAGGAAGTGAACCAGGATAGCACAAGGCTTCCCACTCCCATCTCCTGAAGCCACCTCAGGAGAATACCATGATCGATGGTATTGAAAGCCGCCGAGAGGTCAAGTAGAGCAAGGATGGATGCACTAACCCCATCTTGCTTCTGCCAGAGATCATCCAAAAGTGCAACCAATGCAATTTCTGTCGCAAATTCAGGCCTGAATCCTGATTGGTAGGGGTTGAGATAATCCATTTCATCCAGAAACGTCTGGACTGCCACATGACCATCTTCTCAATAACTTTCCCCAAAAAGGGAAGATTAGAGACAGGTCAGAAATTATCTAACTGGGTGGAGTCCAGCAATGGCTTCTTAAGAAGAAGGCAGACCACAGCCTTCTTAAAGTGCTGGGGCACCGCCCTCTCCGATAGGGAAGCATTAATTACTGCCAGAGTCTACCCACCTGTAGGTGGGCACAGAGAAGTCTATGGGTGAGGAGAGTTTGCATGGGTGTAATCCTAACCAGAGTCTCAGTCACCTTCCTATTCCAAACAATGACTAAGAGCTTGGCTAGATTGCACAGTATATTAAAATAGTAGGTCTTTTGTTCTTCTTTAAACAAAAGCTGGCTCAAGATTGGTATTAAATTGGTTCAGCAGAGATTCTCAGAGAAGATCATCAAATTAAAAAGCAAAATAAAGAAATCTAGGAGCCCTGGTAGCACAGCAGACTAAAGCACTGTTATTAACATCAGCTGCCTGCAATTACTGCAAGTTCAAATCTCACCAGGCTCAAAGTTGACTCAGCCTTCCATCCTTTCTAAGGTAGGTAAAATGAGAACCCAGATTGTGGGGGCAATAAACTGACTTTGTATAAATATACAAAAGTATTAAGGCTGTTGCTTAACGCATTGTAAGCTGCCCTGAGTCTTCGGAGAAGGGCGGCATATAAATCAAATAAAAATAAATAAATCTGCAAAATAAATGTGGTTCAATGGCAGAGCACTTGGTTTGAAAACACTAGATTAGGTTCAAACTCTGGAAACCTTGCTGGTCAGTGTTGATAATACTATCGGGGTCAGTGATCAGATTCATTTTGAGCAATATTTTTGCTTTTAATTTGATGAATAATCTTCACACATTTCACCGAAATTCCACTAATTCTTGTAGAGAGAAATTGCTTATAGTCTCACTCATCTAGAAGGTGAGGAAGGCCAAGACTAGAAGGTGCTGCTTTCTGTGGTAGCACTGATGCTCTGGAATAGCCTCCTTATGGATATCAGACTCACCCTTCTGTTCTGGTTTTTAGGAAACTGCTGAAGACAGAATTTAAAATGATATTCTTCTACACAAGCATCACATGTCTTTTCTTTTTTCAATAAAAAAGAATTGTTGTTGAAATGAAAGGTCCTTGGGCAGTGGTGGGATTCTGCTGGTTCTAGGCAGTTCGGCCGAACCATTTGTTAAATTGCTGGTTCGCCCCGCCCCTTGCCCTGCCCCTCTGCACCACTATTTATTGGCCTCAGACCTTGCAGCATATGAACCGTTTGTTAAATTGCTGGCTCACCTGCCTCTCCCCACCACTATTTATTGCCAATAAATAGTGGGGCGGTGCGAGTGAGCCAGCAATTTAACAAATGGTTTGGTGTTTTTTTGTAATTTATTGGCCTTGCAGCACACCAAACCATTTATTAAATTGCTGGCTCGCCTGCCCCTCACCCTTCCCTGCCCCACTATTATTTATTGGCCTCCCTTGCAGTGTTGCAAAGCTTGCCTTAGTGACACACCGAGGCACAGCTTCAGCTATTCTTTGGCTCCTTAACCACGTGGCCCAGCCTGCTTTCCTACCTTTGCCTGTGGCAGCCTCCCACTCTGTTCCCAAATGCCCACCTTGGACTGCCCCTGACCGCTCCAGCAGCAGAACAGGCAAATACATCTGAGTGCTGCCCTCGGAGAAGCGGGGCTGGGAAAGGTGGTCAACCTGTGCCCGCCTGGCTGCCAGCTGTGGCTTACCCCCATCCAAGCACCTCGCTAGTGGCTGGCAGCTGCGTGGCTAGTGAGGTGCTTGGATGGGGTGGCCAGTAGCCGTGAGCCACTGGCTACCCCATCAAGCACCTCGCTGGGCACGTGGCCGCCAGCACTTGGTTGGGGATAGGTTAGCGGCCATGTGACTAGCGAGACGCTTGGATCGGGTGGGCAGCAAGGTGCTTGGATCGGGTAGCTAGCAGCTGGTGACCGCTGGCTACCACATCCAAGTGTCTCAGCCTGCTGCTGACCCAGCAGGACTGTCCTTAATTTAATTAAGAATACATTTAGATAGCTTTGGATCTCTGATTAAATATAAAAAAAGTGGAACTAATGAACTGAGAAATCTGATTTTAAATTTCAAACAATCCTAAGAAAAAATAAAAGCATCTGCTATAGTTAGCCTTATAACATAGAGATACAACATAGAATGAATGAACTGCTTTAAAGAATAATTACGAATATAATGTATGAAATACCATGGAAGCATATGAACTGTGAAGCAGATCACTACAAAATGAAGAGCAGGATCTCTGAAGGAATCATATAAAGGCAGTATTATATATTGGATGAAATTGCTCCAGAATTGATTGCACCATGCTTAATGGTGAATCCTAAGGAGCTGGAGGCTAAAACATATGATGAATAGTTGCAGGAACTGGGCATGGCTAGCCTAGTGAAGAGAAGGACCAGGGGAGACATGATAGCAGTCCTCCAATATTTGAGGGGCTGCCACACAGAGGAGGAGGGTCAAGCTATTTTCTAAAGCACCTGAATGACAAGACAAGGAATAATGGATGGAAATCAAACAAGGAGAGATTCAACCTAGAAATAAGGAGTAACTTTCTGACAGTGAGAGCAATCAAGCAATGGAACAGAAGTTGCCTTCAGAAGTGGTGGGAACTTTATCACTAGAAGTTTTCAAGAAGAGACTGGACTGCCATCTGCCAGAAATAGTGTAGAGTCTCCTGCTTGAGAGGGGGGTTGGACTAGATGACCTACAAGCTCCCTTTCAATTGTTAATCTGAATAGTGAAAAAATATTTTTATTTGAATTAGCTTGGGGAGTTGAAGGACACCAGTGACTTCCACCAGCACCACTGTGCAGATGTTAAGCAGCATCAGGACAAGATACGACCCTGGGGACCCCAGCATAGGACAGTCCCTCCTTCTCTTGTAGCACACCTTGATTTGAAAGACTGCAAAACCCAGCCTCACATTAGCAAGGAACCAGAGTCTATCCAGTGATTTTCAACCTTGGCAACTTGAAAATGGATGGGCTTCAATTCCCAGAATTTCCCAGCTAGGCATGGGGAATTCACAGCGGTTAGGCAAACACCATGGTCAGTAACTGAACCTTGTGGTCATTACGTAAACACTGGTTGTTAAAAAAGTCCATTTTCCCCAATGGGCATTTTTAACCGGAAACCAGAAGGAATTGTTGGAAACTGGCAAAAAACATAGAAAACCTCAGTCACATGACAATGTGGGATGTTGTAACTGATCATAAATGTGTGTGTGTGCGTGCGTGCGTGCGTGCGTGGCTGTTAAAACTTCAAAAACAGGTCAAGTAGCTCTGGGAAGGTCAGTTGTAAGTTAGAACACTTACTAAGCAACTGGCCATTAAGCGAGGACCACTTGTATTTGGTTTGCCTTAAGGGTTCAGAGCTGTATGGAATCTGGTTTCCTTTGACCCTTTGGGGGATTGCAAAAGGTCTGGATGGGGAAATCCTCTTAGGGGGAACTAGGATCTACAGAAAGGAACTTTTCACAGAGATGCATGAGCCTGAACCAGAACTACGTGAACTTTATTCTTTTTCCAATCATCCTTGTCAGGTCAAAGGAAAAGGAACTGTTTATGTTGAAGAGCTTGATGCATTCATTCCTGATGTTTATTACATACCAACAGCAACCAGTAATTTACTTAGTCAGTGTCACTTGTCTAGAATGTTAAAGTTCCAGGTTCACCATCTTGAAAAAGCAAGTTACATAGTTAGATGGAGATATTATTGCTGAAACCATATTAATTGGTGGTGTTTATTATTTAAAGCCAAAGCCTAAAACACAAACACAGGCAAGTATACAAACCCCAAAAAGGGAAAGCACAGGTCCAGAGAGAGATGCTCCAGAGAGAGATCCTGTTGCTATTCCAAAAGGTCCAAAAGCCAACAAAAATAGAATTGGTAAACAGGTTGCTCAGAGCAAGCCTGAGGTTCCGCATAAAAATGTTAATGTTGAGAATTCACTAACTGGTAAACCTTTGCATTCCAGGTGTATCCATAAATGGCATAGAACATTGGGGCATGCCAGTTTCCGTGTTCTTAGGAAGATGCTGGAGTTCGCAAAAGGTTTGGATCTAAAGGGGTGTAAGGTGTTTTTGGATTGTGCTGTCTGCAAGAAGGCCAAATCCAAAGCAGCAGCCATTCCCAAACACGCTACACACCTGTTAACACGCATTTTTGATTTGGTTCACACTGACATAGTTGGTCCTTTTCCGCCATCATTTGGTGTTAGAAAATATTTTCTAACAATTGTTGATAATTACTCTAGCTATGGATATGTATATCCTATGAAAGAAAAATCAGAGACCTTTCAGATCTTTAAAGACTTTGCAGCCCTTGTTTCTGCCCAACACCAAGTTCGCATCGCCAAAATCCAGAGTGATCGTGGTGCCGAATTCATTTCTCAGCGTTTCCAGAACTGGATGCGTAAGAATGGAATTATTCATCAGACTTTGGCCCCTTACACACCGGCTCACAATGGAGTCGTAGAACGAACACAGGGGGTACTGCAAACCATGATGCGTTGTCTCCTAGAGGATGCCAACCTTGATATGATATACTGGGGTGAAGCTATAAAATATGCAAATTACATTGTCAACCGTACTTGGAGCAGTGTAATAAATGAGATTCCTTTCTTCATGTTGTATGGCTACAAGCCCGATCTTAAAAACATCCATATTTTTGGTTCATATGCAATGGTGAACATTCCCTTAGGTCAAAGAAGAAAAGGAAGTCCAGCAGCAAAGAGACTGAGATTTATGGGTATTGATGATAACTCAAAATGGAGCAAATTTATTGACTCTAAACATGTAATTGTGATTTCCCAATCTGCTAATTTTGAAGAAGATATTGACTGGTCCAGGATTCATTCCAATGATCCTGGAGTTTATTTGGTTTAGAAGTTTTCCAGTTTGATGTTGACACAGTTTATCTACATGCAGACCTAGACGAAGAGATCTACGTGAGAAGTCCTCCAGGATTCCGACAGCAAGAAGGGGATAGCTGGTTCCTAAACAAAAGTCTTTATGGTCTGAAACAATCTGGTTTAATGTGGTACTTATGTCTTACTGACAAACTAAATTCAATGGGCTTTATTAAGTCCGAAACTGATGAGTGCGTGTTCACAAAAAGATCTAACAATGCATATGAGATAGTTCTTGTTTATGTTGATGATATTGTTTATATTGGTCCAAATAAGCAAATGAGTGAGATTTTTGCCAAATCTTTGCAGAGATACTTCACATTGAAATCATTAGGTCACATTAGCACTTATTTAGGTGCTCAGATTGAAAAAACACAGAAGGGGTTTAGTCTTTCACAAGAAGATAAAATTGAACAAGTTTTGCATCATTACAACATGAAAGATGCTAACACAACAAAGACACCCATGCAAACAGATTTTCACAACTTGACACAAGAAGCAAGTCCTGAGTTTGAGGATCAAAAACTTTATCGTTCAGTCATTGGGTCACTGTTATACATTAGTAGTTGGAACAGACCCAACATTGCAGTGTTAATCTCTTATCTCGACACATAGGTAAGGCAAAACAGTTTCATTGGACATGTATTAGGAAATTATTGAGATACCTAAAATACACTAAACACATGAAGTTATTGTTAGAACCAACACATACTGATTATGCAGAATTATGTTGTTATGCAGATTCTGATTGGGCAAGTGATAAGAAATCACGTAAAAGTACTTCAGGTTATATGATGTTCTTAAATGGATGTCCTGTTTATTGGCAAGTGCATAAACAGAATTTTGTTTCTTGTTCATCTACCGAAGCTGAATATGCTTGTGTTTCAGATGCATGTAATTCTCTAACTTGGTTTGATGCTTTAGTCACAGATATCTGGACACACCCAATCCAACCGATCACAGTGATGGAAAACAATGAATCGGTGGTTTATATTTCTGAATCACATTTTACAGGTTCTAGGTCCAGACACATTGACATCCGTTATCAAAACATAAAACATTTAGTGAAAAAAGGTTTTGTCAAAATGCAATATGTATCTACACATGATCAAATTGCAGATATGCTCAACAAACCACTTCCAGCAACTCAACATGAGTATCTGCGTAAGATGTGCCTTATTTGATGATGTACTGATATTCGCTCAACTGGCAAAGAAGGGGAATGTCACTGCATTATTTTATTTACCAGCTGAGCTCATCATTTCTGGACTGTCATACTTTCCGTAGCTTGCCAACTTCTTTTTTTTTTTTATTGAAAAAGTTTTTCAAATACAAATTTTCCCCCCTTTTTTCTCCCCCCTCCTCCCTAACCCCCCCTCACCACCCGTCCCCCTGTGACTTCTTCATAATAAGATCCAAATTCATAACAGATTATATAATACTTTACCATCCCCTTACTCCATCCCCCAAATATTGACCCTTTCTTTCTAATGATATTATTACATCCCCCTTTTACCATACATTTCAAAATAACATTCTACTATAACATTGTATAATAACTTCTGATTTTGCATAGTAATATTATTATGACTCCCAATTTAGCAATAATCTGCCCTTTTTCTCCTCCCCCATACATATATCTGTATATTAATATAACATTTCAACCTTCCATTTTAAGACTATATAATAAATCCTAATTTAACATTTAATCTTTTGTGTATATTAATATAACATTTCAAAGCAGCCTTCCACTATAAAACTATATAATAAATCCTAATTTGACATTTAACATTTAACATTTATTCAACTCATAATCTGTTCATTTCCTCCACCCCCATAAGTATATCTCTTAAACATCCCTTTTCTTAAACTAAACAATCAATAAACTAGCCTGTCTCCACCCACTTTCCTACAAAATTACCATACATAACAATTCTTAATATCTTTATTCTTCTGCCCACTCTACTAAAAAAATATTCCCTTATATAGATAAAATTGATGACTTTAAACTTATAATCCATATAATGTCTTCTTTGATGTCTTTCCACTGGATTGTTAACTCCATCACCCATTTTAGGGTAACATAACATCCTGATTGCAACAGAATGTTCAAAATCCTCTGTTATCATCTGCCCCCAACCGTAATGAATATCTTCCTGTATATAAAAAAAGAAAACAACCACCCGAGTGACATTATAATTGTATTCCATATAATATCTGTAGTAGTGGCTTTCTTCAGGATTATTAATTCCCACCGTCATAATGGGGTAACAACCAGATCTTCTGCATGCCCCAGCATAGCTCTCTTGCCATGTAGCTCAGCATAAGCATAATACATTTATCAAAAAAATCCAAAATAGATAATTCCAATCCAACAATTTAAGGCCCTTTTCACATCCCAAAATTACGGCATTGCAGAGGTCTGTCACTCTCCTCAGGATAATATTAACCAATACTTCGCCTCAACTATCTTTTCATGTATTCAGTCATTTTTTAAATAACTGGCTTCACTGTTGCCTAATTTAGAAATTTTTGTTTTTATGAGACCTATTTCTTTTTTTCTTGACTTTTTGTGGGTTTGATCTCCATCCTAATTTCCTTTCTACAAGTTGTATATCAACTGATCGGTTTTCATTCTGATTTATGACTTGATCTTGTTGGTTTTGCTTTTGTGGCTCATATTTCTTTTCTATAAATTGTGTATCAACTAATTGGTTTCCATGCTTGTCTGTGACTTGTTGAGTCATCACATTAGAATCCGATGCCACGTCTCTCTTATTTATAGATAATCCAACTGAGGCATCTAAAGAATCCAAAGGCGATTCATCTACAGAGGCCTCTGTAGCTCGATATTTTTCCTTTATTTCCAACTCCTTCTGCTTATCTTGTGTTGTGCATAAAAATGTTGAGCTCATTTTCAAAAAATTTTTATGAAATTCTTCCGCTTTTTCAACAGTATTTAATTGGTATCTTTCTCCTTGATATCTCAATATTATACCAACTGGGACATCCCACCTAAATAAAATATTTTGTTTTTTAAACTCAGTCACCAGAAATCCAAATTTCTTTCTTTCCAATAACATCTTAGGCGGTATCTCTTTATATATCCAAATCTTTCTTCCAAACAATTGCAGAGTAGAATTAAAAGATTTTTGCACAATATTATTTCTTATTTCTTTATCTGTAAAATAAATCACCACATCTCTAGGCAGTTGCCTTTGCTTTGCAATCCAGGAATTTATATTATAAACTCTGTCAATCCTACAAAATACTTCCTCAGGGTGAACCTTTAAGATCCCAGCCAGGATTTCAGAAGATATTTTCCTTAAGTCATCTCTGTTATTTTCCTGTAATCCTCTCAGTCTAATCGCATATTCTATGAGATTATATTGCATCATTAAAACTTCTTTTTCAATCCGTTGTTTTATATTTTCTGCATTACAAGTCTTATGATCAGCTTCCATTTTAGGTTTTTCTTCTAAGCTATTGTCTTGAGTGTTTATCAAATCATTTTCAATTCTTTGTATTTTATTGTCCAAATTATCCTCAATTTCCTCCATTTTAGACTCTAATAAATTAATATTTGTATCCAACTTCATAGCAATTTCTGAAAAACCATTAGTCACTTTTGCAATCTTTCGTTGCAAAGTATCAAACTTTAATTGCACCAATTATTTAATTTCCTGCTTAAATTTTTCAAAGTTCTGGTTCACAATCTCATCCCTTCTTACAATCTCCTCCAAGAGAAATTCAATTTTATTAAAATCAGTTTTCTGAATCTGTAGGTTTAGAACTTGTTCATATAGTTTGTAGATGGGGGAATCCCCCCCCCACTGCTTGTTTGTCTGGCATCGTTAGTCTAAACGCCATATTTCCACACAGACAAACTCTTTTAGAAAAGAAAAGCAAAAAAGAAAAAAGCTTCTTTCCAAACAAGATCAATATCAAATCTCCAGGAAAGAGAAAACACAAAAGTGGAGCTTTTTCTTCAATTGTAGCCAGGAGTATTTATTCTGCTACTTTCTGGCTTAATAAAAAACGGAAGGACTTTCCCTTTTCAGCTTTCCCTACTCAAATCTCGGCAGTCGCCATTTTAAAATTCTTTTTTTTCCCCTTTCTTCAGTATCTTTTATAAAGTAAATGAAAATACTTGCGATTTAGGGTCACAGGTCCAGATCTCATCCTCTTTAATTAATCTGTTAATTTTCTTTAAAGAGCTTGTTCTCATCGCCTGGCTCTGCAAAAAGGCAGAGGTCTCCCGAAGCCCGGAGCAATGGCGAGAGAAATAGGGAGCCTCATCTGCTTCGCCCCCAAGAGTAAAAAAAAACTCTTGGGGCTTCGCAGAGAGCTCTACCTGCCGTCACCTGCTCTGTCTCACATTTCCTTATGGAAATGGAGTTTTTCGAGCCGCCTTTCAGATGTAAAGGCGGCTCTTTACAGGCGACGGGGCTGGCAGTCCTGAGGGACCGTCTGGCAGCGACAGAGAGCAAACAGGAAGTATCTTGCCAACTTCTCATCAGTAAACTACGTGTTTCCGCATCCACCCACATTCCTTCACACTCTTTCCTTTGTTCTTTTGCCAGAGGTGTCGGCTGCTGAGAAAAGCAGCTGGCACGAACTATTTCAAAATGTAACAATTACTTTTCTTAGTTAGTGAGGTGTTTTATTTTCTTTATAACAAATAAATGAGTTTTATTAGAGAATATTTTCTTCGGGTTTTATTTCAGAATAATGCAACTTGGAGAGGCCACGATCCATCCTCTAATTAAATCAGGGTGATTGTCCCAGAGCCAAAAATGGGATTAATCAATGCCCTGACAGTGCCCACCGTTTTTTTTGGAAAGTCACTGTCTCATATGTTACAGTTAGTCCTCAAACTTACAACCACAATCGAATCCAAATGGAAACACTTTTTTTTTTTTTTGCAGTAGCCCCTTAATAGGATGAAAGGGCAACCAAAATTAACAGATTTTTTCATCAAGAAACCACGATCAGAACCAGTTGTATCAGTTTTGGCCTCAGATGATACAGAACAGTCACCCCAACTTGGAGAAAGCAGCACATCAATTGAAATAGATAGTTGAAAAATTGAAAATAGTCTTCCTGGCAATACAATAAAAAATCTTTTCTATGTGTGTGTGTGTGTGTGTGTGTGTGTGTGTGTCTTTTTTCCTTTTTCGTAGGCTTTTATGTGCATATTCTTTCTAGCCAGGTTTTACCTACGTAAACTTAGTTGTTCTACAGCCCTAGTTCTGTGAAATCTCATTCACCAGTTTCTGGGCCTTTTTTTTTTTCTGCTGACAAGCTGCAACTCTGTGTTGCTCTCTGGGAGACTCAGATAGCTATTTCTGCCTCTTAAGGCATCTTCAGTGAGCCACACCCACTTCTCAGATATCCTCCCTGTAAAGGTACAATGTGTCTTTTTTCCTTTTTTGTAGGCTTTTATGTGCATATTCTTTCTAGTCAGGTTTTACCTACGTAAACTTAGTTGTTCTACAGCCCTAGTTCTGTGAAATCTCATTCACCAGTTTGTTGATATTTCTATTTCTTCCAAATCTTTTCTAAGGTCGTTGTCATCCAGGACATGTCTATCCTGGACCAAGATAAATGTGGATTAGAATAAAACGTATACTGGTTTTTTTCCTTATTTATTTCTCTCCGTGCATCTTGTAGACAGCTCCATAAAAGTCTGGCAGGGTTTTTTTCCTAGTTTTATTTTTCTTGGTGCTCATGTAATCTTTTTCAGTATCTAAAATTGCATTAAAGTCACCTACAAGGCAAATGGTTTCATAATCCAAATCTTTTACTTTATTGGGTACCTTTTCATAGAAGGCCGTTGGTTTTCATTTGATGCATAGATCAAAATCAATAATATCATTTTAGACTCTGTTTGTATTTCAATCATTAGGATTCTTCCCTCATCGTCTGCATAAATCTGTTTTGTTTTTAGATGCTTCTTAATGTAAACCGCAATACCTCTTTTTTTTTGATCTGATAGTGAAGTATAAAGGTGTCCTAATCTTGTGTTTTCTAATATTTTTTGATGACTTTTTTTGATGTGAACTTCTTGTAGACTAATTATATCCATCTCCAGTTTATATAATTTAGCAAATGTTTGTGTTCTTTTAATTGGGGTGTTCAATCCATTTATATTTATCGAAATCATTTTTATTTCCTGTTCCATCTTCCTTCTTATTTGTTAGTTGCCTTTTGTTTGTTTCTGTTCCTTGTTATTTGCTGTGTTTTTCCCCTTCCTCCTTCTCTCTCCAATTTTTCTCTTTCCAGTTTCTCTCTTCCCTTTTGTTCCTCTTCCGTTCCTTTTATAGGTTATTCTTCCTGGCTCTTATTTTCCGACTCCTCTCTGGTTTCTTGCTCTTCTTCTATGACAAAATACTGATCAAAAAAATTTTGGGCTCCCTCTAGGTTGTCTATCCTCACTTTCTTATCTCGCCATGAGATCAAAATGCCATCTGGTAGTAACCAACAAAACATCACTTTATGCTTGTTTAGTTGTGATGTGAGGAAGCTGTAGTTTTTCCTCTGGTCTCTCATATGTCTCAGGATTTGTTTTAGTGTTATTATTTCTTTCCCTTTGTGGTACATCGCCCCCTCCCTCATTTTTCTGTGTATTTCTTCTTTTATTGTTTTCTTCATAAATCGGACATGTACCTCTTTTGGAAGTTTGTTCCTACGAGCATAATTAGTATGCACCCTGTAGATTTTGTCGATATCTCTTCTTATATCATTTTTATCTCTCTGCAATGCTTCTGCGAAGATCTCTGTCATAATCTCTCCCAGGTCTTCCTCTTTGGTCTCCGTTATATTCTAGAACCTTAAATAAAATGATGCTTTTTCCATTTCCAGAAATGTAAGTGAGTCTTCCGTCTCTCGGCTGCTTGTCAGCTGTTGATGTTCCAGCATTTCTACTTTTTTATTGTCTGTTCCATTTTAATTTCCGTCTTTTGGATCCTTTGTTCATTCTTGACAATATTTTGTTGGATCTTTTCTATCTTGTCATCTATTTTCTGTATATTGTCATTTATCTTTCCCACATCAGATTTCAGATCATCATGATTTTGTCTTGTTTCCTCATGGTTGTTGGTAATCGTTTCCTGGGTCTTACTCATCGTTTCTGTATCATTGCCAGAGCTAATTGGATATTATGTATGCTGGAAATGGAAGCTGTCTTGTCTTTTTCCATTCCTAACATTGTATCTATAGATCTCTATTGAGCTGGAGAAATCGTAGAGGATGACTGGGTTGGCGTTATTTTTTTTTGTTGTTGTTTTAGTTATGGTGGTTATACCAGTACTTGCCATGTTAATTCTTTTTAATGGGTTCTCCCAGAGTTTCATACAATTAAGCAATCTTTTTGTTTTTCAATTTTGTTACTTTTGGTAGTATTTTTGTCAATAATCAATAATAGTGTCTAGAGCCTATATCATATAAATCTTCCAAAATTAACTAATCTGTAGTTTCTATATGTATTCTCAGCACTTAACACCCTAATGAATAGTTAAATATTTAAATATATTGATATAATTTATATATTCTTGTATATTCTAATGAGGAAATAGGAAGGATAAAGTAGAGGAGATAAGGGGGAAAACGTAGGGTTTTAACACTTCATTAAATCTTAATATAGATAATAGAATAAAATAATCAATCTGTTAAGTCAAAACTATCACATCAAATATTACTGGTGTAAATATGTAAATAAGGATTAAATATTTAGTCTTATTTTACTTAAATTATTCAGGTATTACTGTTCTCTTATAAATTCTATTAATCTTAATTAATTTCTAAATGATCCTTAATTAAGTAAATATCAATTATTCAGAGTTACACAATCACCAAAAAATTAATCAGAGTTTACACTTACTAAAAGGATTAATCAAGCATAAATATAAAGTTGTTCAGCAATTATTATGTAATTATTTTCCACTCTTACATGCAAGAAGTTTTTGTGGTAGATTTCTTGTATTGTAAAGTCCTTAATGTCTCTCAGATTATAAGATTAATTTACACTTAATATACAATTCTATTTCTCTCTTATATATTAATCAAATCAATCAATCAATCCTATATATCTAGCAAGTTAAAACTATCAAATTCAATATTACTAACTTAGATTTGTTTCTAATTATTTCTTAATTAATTATCCATATAACAGATTAGATATCAATTAATCATGTGCCTCACAATCAAAAAGTATTAATTAATGATTATACTATTTTACAAGAATTAATCAGGTGTGTGTGTGTGTGTGTGTGTGTGTATGATTATTTCGAATTTAATATTCAAAATTTATATATTCCAACTTTTCTTACTTATATTAGAAATTATATATTTTACATTTAAACTTAAGTAATCCTAAACCTTATGCTATTTGGGCTATAATATTATATATTATATTTTATATTAAAACATTGAGTATTACATAAATAAACAAATAAATAGATAAATGGTTTTATGTTTTTACAGTCGTTCAGCTTGTAATTGTTTCCAAAGTCTTTTTTGCCTTCTAAAAATATTTTAAACACCTCTTCCAGAGTCTCAATGTTTTTTATGTATTTGCAAGTTAATACTCTAATATAGTTACAGTATCTGTTCACTGAAGCTCTGCCACCGTTACAAAGTTTTTAAATCCCTCACAGTCACTCCCGAAACTAGTTACTGTTTCTTCTTCGTCTCTTCTTTATTGTCTCCAAACCACCTCCATTTCTTTTTTTTTTAAATAAGTCCAACACTTGGATCTGTATTCCTTTCCCCAAATGAATAATCTTTGTCTATTTCCCAATTTCTGTCTGTTAAATCTATAACTATGTGTTTTATTTTCAATCCACACCTCTCCATTGCACTTCCTCAAAATCGCCTCAGTTCCGTTGCCTGTCGGTTTTGCCACCTCACACTTCAATTAGCCTCGTTAACTCACTCCATTATACTTTCACTCCGTGTCTTCTTAACAATTCTGCTTTGCCAATCGGTTTGAAGTTTCCGTTTTAGTTATGTATCCATTGTTTTAATTATTGTATCTTTCAAAGTTTTTCAGAATAAGAGTAATTAGTTATTCTTATTGATGTCGTTTGCTCAATCTTCGCTTCCTTTTTCTTAAGCAACCATCAGCGTTCTGGCCAACTGACAAGAGGTTGGTTTTTTTCCAGGCTGAATTAAGGGTCTTTCCTTGAACCTTCGGGGCAATTTTTGATACCCCCGAGGTCCTTAGGATTTTCCCTTTAATCTATTGACCTTTTCATGGTCAATAGAGCCAAAAAATTCAGCTTTCAGACCGAAAATTGGGACCTAGGGAACGGAGTGCTGTCTCCTCGGTTCCTATCACGCTGACGTCACCAACGTTATCCATCACTACCCTTTAAAGTGAGACAACCCACATGGTTATCATAAAAATTCCTGCAGGTAAAGGGAATCTCAGGCTTCCTTGGTGCCAGGATATAGGTTGTAAGATATCTGATGACACAAGCCATGCTAGTAAATCGAATCCAAGTCGCCCCTTCCTCCACTTGAATGGCAGTATCACTTTTAGGGATCTGATATGCTACCCTCCTTAGAAAATGAAAGGGTCCACCTGTAAAAAAAAAAAAACAAATATACATGAGATTTCAAGATTTCATGATAGTAGATCAACAAGGTTTGTTAGGGTATTGGGAGTGAAATTTTCTCAGTAAGATTGGAGCCCTAACTTGGTGTTTAGCGACCCATTCATTGTGTGCTGATGGTAAATGTTTCCAAGCAACTAAGTATTGGACTTTCCCTCTGTGGATCCTAGAATCAAGGATTTCCTTGATTTCAAAGTGTTGTTCACCTTCAATCATGATGGGAACAGGTGGTGTAGATGCAGGTGGTCTGAGGGATGAGATTACTTCTCGTTTGAGTAAACTGATATGAAATACTGGGTGGATCTGCCTGAGTGTCTTTGGAAGAAGTAGTTCAACTGCTACTGGATTGATGATTCTAGTGATGGGGAAAGGTCCAATGAACTTTGGGCCTAGTTTCTTTGATGGTTGTAATGATTTCAAGAATTTTGTAGATAAGTATACTCTGTCTCCAATATGAAAAGGTTTTCTTGTCAGCTTGAATCTTAAAAGCTTCTCTAGCTTCCTGTAAGGCTAATCTAACCACTGGCCATGTGTTTTGCAAATTATCCATCCACTCCTTAAGTGAGGGGATGGTGGGTTCTTCTGTGGGTAGTTCAGGCATGGGGCTGAAATCCTGGCCTGTTGCTACTCTAAAAGGGGTAAAACCAGTGCTTGAATGTACAACATTATTAAATGCAACTTCAGCAAAAGGCAAAAGTTCGGTCCAGTTATCCTGTTGAAAATTAATGAAACATCTTAAATACTGTTCTAGTACCGAGTTCAAAATTTCAGAATTACCATTAGTACAAGGATGAAAAGATGTGCTCAACCCCTGGCCAGTACCAAGTAAGCCCAAAAATGCCCTCCAAAAGTTGGAGGTGAATTGAGCCCCTCTGTCGGAGATGATCCTTTGTGGAGCACCATGAAGTCGATAAATGTGTATTAGGAATAATTTGGCTAAACTTTTAGCAGTTGGGATCTTTTGGCAGGGTATAAAATGTGCCTGTTTTGAAAATAGGTCTGTCACAACCCAAATAACAGTATTTCCCTCACTGTTTAGCAATTCCACAATGAAATCCATAGCGATCTCTCTCCAAGGCGCTGAAGGTTCAGCTACCTTCTGCAATAGACCTGGGGATTTTCCCTGGCATCTTTTTGCTGCTGCACAAATGGGGCAGCTAGCTACATAGCTTTCTATGTCCTTTTTTAGTGATAGCCACCAAAATTGTCTTTTAATCAGGTGTAAAGTTTTCAGAAACCCAAAATGTCTAGCTAATTTGGAGTCATGGCACCATACCATTAAGCATAGTCTTTGGCTTGCAGGGACATCCAACTTCCCCCCCACCCAAGCCAAGTCTTCTTTCATCAGACAGCTGTATTTGTTGTTCAAAAACCATTCATCAGTGGCCAATGCTTGTTTAAAATTTTGGGTGATGTCATTGTCCGTTACTGTTTCTTGTTTTTCCTGGGATCTGGTGACTACTTTAGCGGCTAGTTGATTGTTTTGTACTATAGGTTTGATTACGTCTGACTTTGCACTTATGTATTGTGGTTTTCTGGATAGCGTATCCGCCAGAAAGTTCCCCCCCCCCGGAGGTATTTTAGAGTAAAATCAAACCGTTTAAACTACTGAGCCCATCGTACTTGTTTTGGGGAGAGTTTCCTTGGGGTCTTTAGGGCTTCTAGATTTTTATGATCAGTCCAGACTTCAAAAGGAGTCTTACTGACTTCTAGGAAGTGCCGCCAGTTTAACAATGCCCAACGAACTGCATAAGCCTCTTTCTCCCAAATGGCTCACCTTTGCTCAGTCTCATTCAACTTTTTGGATGTGTAAGCACAGGGTTGTAGTTGGTCTTGCTCATTCTTCTGAAGCAGGACCGCTCCTATTGCCACATCGCTGGCATCTGCTTGTATGACAAATGGTTTCTCCATGTCCGGGTGTTGTAGAATTGGTTCTGCCAAGATCAGCCATTTAAGTTTTTCAAATGCTGCCTGGCATTCCATAGTCCAGTTCAATGGTTGCTTTGGTTTAGGGTTATCCTCCCCCTTTGTTTTTAAGAGCTTGTTGATGGGGAGGGCAATCTGAGTGAATGCAGGGATAAACTGGCGGTAAAAGTTGGCAAACCCCAGGAAGCTCTGTAACTGTTTACGTGTGCGTGGAGGGTCCCAATCAAGTACAGCCTGCACTTTTAGAGGATCCATCTCAACCCCCTGGTGTGAAATGCGGTATCCCAAATAGTCAATCTTCTCTTGATGGAATTCACATTGGAAAGTTTGGCATAAAGTTTGGCAGTGTGGAGTTTGTTTAAAACTGCCCTGACTAGTTTTACATGTTCTGCTTTGGTCTCGGTATAGATTAAAATGTCGTCCAAATAGACCAGAACCCTCTTATATAAATGCTGATGCAGCACTTCATTTATTAACTGCATAAATACTGCAGGAGCTCCTTGCAACCCAAAGGGGAGCACCTTGAATTGGTAGCAGCCGGGGGGGTGTTAAATGCCATTTTCCACTCATCCCCTTCCTTAATTCTGACGTGGTAGTAAGCCTCCCTTAAGTCCAGCTTTGAAAAATTTTTCCCTTTAGCGAGGTGTGCTAACATAGCTTTCATAAGGGGAAGAGGATACATGTTCTGCACACTGATAGTATTCAGGTTTTGAAAGTCAACACATAGGCATTTTGAGCCATCTTTTTTCTCTCTAAACAACACTGGAGCTGCAATTTTTGGTCGGGCTGGCTCGATGAAAACCCTTGCTAGTTTTTTCTCAATGAATGTTCTCAGCTCTTCCAACTCCCTCGGTGACATGCTGTACATCTTGGGTTTAGGGAGTTTCGTGCCGGGTAAGATTTCTATTGCACAGTCAGTGGCGCGGTGGGGGAGGGGAGCTCATCTGAGGCTTTTTTGCTAAAAACCTCAGCTAAATCCTTGTATTCTATGAGTATGCCCTCAGTTGGTGTGGCGTGACCAGGCATGGCTGTTTCTCGATTCTCTGCCCCTCAAGTCCTTTATGTGGATACTCAGCAAAAGTCACCTTCCTCTGAAATTTTATGATGCCTTGTTTCCAATTGATTTGTGGGTTCCATCTTTTTAGTCACGCAAGGCCCAGAACCAAAGGCCATTCCATGCCAGGTGCCACTATAAATGTAAGCCTTTCCTCATGGCTTCTGATGCCTATATGTAGAGGCACGGTGGCCAGAGAAGCTGGTTCCCCTCCTTCTATTGACCCATCTAGTTGGCAGAAAGCAATGGGGGTTTTCAGTTTTCTTACGTTAATCCCTAACTTCCCTACTAAGGTTGGGCTGATCAAACAACGGGTGCACCCTGAATCCACTAGGGTGGGGATACTTATCTCCCTGTCCTGGTTTGGGATAAATAGTCTTAAGGGGAGGGTAAGCGGTTTAATTGATTTGCTTACCAGTGGCTCATCATCTGGATCGTTTCCGAACAAGTGTGATTCCTCCTGTTCAGATGCCAGGGTTTCTTCCCCAAAGAAGGGAGGGGATGGGACTTCTATGGTCTCCCTGCTCCTCAGAGCAGTCTCCTTCCCACGCCGACCTGGTTTTTCAGGACCCTCCCCTGGTGGGTGGTTCTGGGCGGGTGTTTGCAAACGACATTCTGCAGCTCGGTGCCCTTCTTTTCCACACTTGAAACAGGCTGAAGATCTCGGGGAGAATGCGGTTTGTGGTTTGTGGTACTCCTGCTTCCGTTGGGGTGAGGATTTCTTCCATGCTCGCCCCGCTCGATACTGGTTTCTGGTCATATCAATCTTAGCTTCTTCGGCGGTGACATACTATTCATGTAGGTCATTCGGTGCCCCTCGGGCCACGCAGGCATTGTATAGATCATCACTCAGTCCGTCCTTGAAACAGCTCACCAAAATATCTTCCGGCCAGTGCACACGACATGCAAGGTCCCGGAATTCTTCAGTATACTCTGCTACTGGCCGTCGCCCCTGCCTCATCACCTTAATGCGGTCGCGTGCTTTGCAATCTGCCAGTGGGTCCTCGAACCGATGTCGCAGGGCCATCATGAAACGGTTGAAATTCTGCAGTTTATTTATTTATTTATTTTATTTGTTTAAATTTCTATACCGCCCTTCTCCAATATAGGACTCAGGGCGGTGAACAGCCAAAGTAAAAACAAGACATACAAAATCTAAAAACTGTTTAAAATAATTAAATATTTTGGCCGTAATTAAAACAATTCCAATTTAAAATCAGTTTAAAATTTGACTCAAGCCAGCCCAGCTAGTTGAAATAAATGGGTTTTCAGGGCCCGACGAAAAATCCGGAGGTCTGTTATTGTACGTAACTCTGGGGGGAGGTTGTTCCAGAGGGTGGACGCCGCCACAGAGAAGGCTCTCCCCCTGGGGGTCACCAGCCGACATTGTCTGGCGGACGGCACCCTGAGGAGGCCCACTCTGTGTGAGCGTACTGGCCGGTGGGAGGCTATTGGTGGCAGAAGGCGGTCTCGTAAGTACCCCGGCCCTAAGCCATGGAGCGCTTTAAAGGTGGTCACCAACACCTTGAAGCGCACCCGGAAGACCACTGGGAGCCAGTGCAGCTCGCGCAGGAGAGGTGTCACATGGGAGCGCCTCATCGCCCCCATAATCCCCTGTGCAGCCGCGTTCTGGACCAGCTGGAGCCTCCGGGTGCACTCCAGGGGGAGCCCCATGTAGAGAGCGTTGCAGTAGTCCAGCCGGGAAGTGACGAGTGCCTGAGTGACTGTGCGTAGGGAGTCCCGATCTAGAAAGGGGCGCAACTGGCGTATCAGGCGAACCTGATAAAAAGCCCCCTGGCCACGGCCATCAAATGATCTTCTAAAGACAGCCGTGCATCCAGGAGGATGCCCAAGTTACGAGCCCTCTCCGTGGGGGCGAGTGATTCACCCCCAATAGCCAGCGATGGCATCAGCTAGCTATATCGGGACGCCGGAAGCCACAGCCACTCGGTCTTGGAGGGGTTGAGTCGGAGCCTGTTTCTCCCCATCCAGGCCCGCACGGCCTCCAGGCACTGGGACAGTTCTGGTGCGTTGGTGTTATGTAGGGTCACCATCCATCTGGCTGTGGTCCCCTCTAGGGCTAGGGTCACAACTCGCACTCGGGAGCCTTGGGTTTGGAAATCACGCCCATACTATTGCATGTAGGTTAGCACATGTGCCATAAAGAATCCTAATTGTTGCGGATTCCCATCAAATTTCACCCCAAGGGGGGGAGTTTCTCTTTCCAGTTGAGGAGCCCGGGGTTGGTTGGGAATGGGCGCCGGTGTGCGTGCTGCCTAGGGGGGAAGGTTTGCTGGGTCTTCTCCTGCTGCTGCTGCACCATCTGCTCAATAGGCGGGCTCCAGGAGGGGGGTGCCTCCGCTGGCATCATCCACGACTGCTGCCCTTTCAGTGCTCTTTGGTTGTTGTCCTGGCTCCCTTTGGATGTTAAGATTTTCCAAAGTCTCCATCACCAATTGGGTTATATGCCTCTTCAGATAGTCCTCCCTCAGGGGTGCTTCAGTCAGTCCCCCCTGGTCAGTAAGGGCTTCTAATTCCAGTTTCCACCCCAGTTTTCGGTTGCCATGGTTGAGGGTGACTCCTCTGGTTCTCTCATCCCAGCCATCTTTCTTCCCAATGCCAATCGACCAGCGGGGTTTTTCTGGATTCCCCAGGGTTACCTCATCCTCTCCGATGGGTTGCATGAGACAGGCATCCGACTGGGTGGCAGTTGCTGTCTCTCCCCAGCAATCGGTTTCTCCCAGCTCTCTGCTTTGTTCAGACATGGTTTGCAAGGTCCCCTCAGTAGAGCGAAGATTGCTTCTCTGGCTTGACCGTTTTGCAGATTGTGCTTTCTGTAAGGATCGCCTCTCCTTCCAACTTAAGAAAGTACGAACTCTTGAAATGTAGTTGTTCAAAAGGATTCTTTTATTAAGAGAACTGAAAACCATCCAGCTAAAGCACAATCTGAATGCCCTTAGGCAAAGCAGTAGGATTAAAGTGGTAGAGACCCCTCCCTTTAAGTCAGAATGCAGATTTCAGCCAATACACAAGTGTGAAGATGGTTTTTTTTTACTATTTCCTTTGAGAACCTGAACAAACATGCATTCCCACCAATACCCTTTAAACCCACATGGCTATCATAAAAATTCCTGCAGGTAAAGGGAATCTCAGGCTTCCTTGGCACCAGGATATAGGTTGTAAAATATCTGATGACACAGGCCATGCTAGTAAATCGAATGCAAGTCCCCTCTTCCTCCACTTGAATGGCAGTATCACTTTTAGGGATCTGACAATCAGGATTTTACATTGTGCCAAGTTAGGAGAATGTAGGCAAAAGATCAATTAAGGGATTGATGTAAAAGTTAAAAAGGGAGGGGGATAGAATACAACCCTGCCATACTGCTTTTTGTATCCTTACTGTGCCAGATAAAGTCTCTTGAGGATTACACCTCACTTTCAAGGTGGAATTAGCATAGAATTTTTGTATGGGATAGAGGAGGTGTTTATCAATAGTAGTGAGTTTTAATTTCTCCCAGAGGGTGTTTCTGGATATTGAGTCGAAGGCCTGCTTAAAATCAAGAAACGCCATGAAAAGAGGATTTTTATTAATATGTATATTTTTGAACCAGATGATGAAGTACCAAGATATGGTCCACTGTTGATCTTCTTTCTCTAAATCCAGCTTGTTCATCTTTGATTATCCTCCCTGAAATTAGCCTATCCTGAAGTTTATAATTTAGGTGATTGACATACAATTTACTAACAACACTCAGGAGACTAATGGGCCTGTAATTTCCTGGGTCATTTCTGTTACCCTTTTTATAAATTGGTATAATGATTGCTAATCCCCAATCTCTTGGCATATGGCCCATTTTATCTATAAATGTAAAAAGAGATGCTAATAGAGGTGCCCACCAACTGGTGTTTTCATTATTTCTGGCAGAACACTGTCAACACCTGGTGTCTTATTAGCCTTAAGGGATTCAATCAGCTGGGATACCTCTTCTAGTGTGATAGGAGACCAGTAAGGGGTTTGGTCCAAACTAATTTGGCTCTCATTGGTTACATAGTCAGGGTCTGTATATAGATCTCTAAAATATTCTTCCCAGGCATGAATTAGTTCCTGATTAGTTGGAGGGACGGGGGATTTTCCCAACCCTCTGATGATGTACCAAAAAAGGGATGTGTTTTTTGTCTTGACTGATGCAATTAATCTATGCCAAGACTCCTTCAGAGCTGCACTTTTTTTCCTTTTAAAAAGGTCTTATATTGTGCCTTCAATTGCTTTAAATAGTGAGTATGATCCTCGGAAGGGGCATTTTTACTTTTCATGTAGTCCTTGTTATATATCATTTTTAGTTGAATACAATCTCTATCAAACCATTTTTTATTCTTTAATGCCAGCTTTTTGGAGTGAGTCAGTGTTCTATTAGTGAGAGCTGATTTGTAATTAAGGTTTCAAACCCCTCTAAGTAAGATCCTTCAGGCTTACTATTTAGGAGAGATGTACATAGTTCTATGGTTTCTGGAGCTAACATCCATTTCGTAACTTCATTTGCATTTTTCTCTGTCCATTTGATTTTTACCTGAGTATTTTGGCTCTCTAAACTGGGTAGGTAGATTGAGTTGGCCCTTAAATATTTCTAATGTAATATAAGAATAAGGGTTTTTGGATTGTGATTGCTTTCTAATTACAAATCTACCTCCATCTTCTGTAAAAACTTCATGAGGTCGCATGATATTATCCAGTAATCAACTGTTGATTTTCTTCCTGCTCCCCGATAAGTATATTCTACTAGGTAATCTTCTATATATTATTCTGGGTAATCTGAAGAGGATAATTAGAACTGCAGAAAAAACAATTGCTACCAACCTGCCTTCCATTAAGGACCTGTATACTGCAAGAGTCAAAAAGAGGGCTGTGAAAATATTTACAGACCCGTCACAACCTGGACATAAACTGTTTTAACTCCTACCCTCAAAACGATGCTATAGAGCACTGCACACCAGAACTAGACACAAGAACAGTTTTTCCCCGAACGCCATCACTCTGCTAAACAAATAATTCCCTCAACACTGTCAAACTATTTACTAAATCTGCACTACTATTAATCTTCTCATTGTTCCCATCACCCATCTCCTTCCACTTATGACTGTATGACTGTAACTTTGTTGCTTGTATCCTTATGATTTATATTGATATTGTTTCCTGATTGCTTATTTGTACCCTATGACTATCATTAAGTGTTGTACCTTATGATTCTTGATAAACGTATCTTTTCTTTTATGTACACTGAGAGCATATGCACCAAGACAAATTCCTTGTGTGTCCAATCACACTTAATAATTGATTATCTATTGATTATAGATATTAAAAAGTAGAATCTCCACCTGTTTGGATGAAAGTAAGGTAGATACAACCCATGGCTGTAGAGATGGTACATTTAAATTTCAGGGATGTGTTAACTAGTGTCATGGTACCCCCTTTGGATCTCCTATCCACCTTACTCAGGACAGCTGGGATAGAGTTAGCATTGGCTATGTTATGATGTTACAGTTTGCTTAACTTTACCATGAATGTTTCAACTGATGTGTCACATTCTCTTTAAACTGCCAACAGTTCTCAGATTAGGATTGACTCTATTAAAGCAAATAAAGAAAAATGAAATAAAATCTGCCTCTTCAACACAAAAGTTAAAATCTGTGGGGAAGCCCTCCACCACCTTCCCCCAGAAGAATGAAATATTTTGGGAAATATTAAAAAGACAGAATATTTTATTTCCCTAAAGGAGAAATGGAAAAACATGTTTTTAAAAGCAGGAAGCAGCCCCCAAGTCTTTCTTAATAGCCCACAGCAGATGCCGGTACTTGAGAGATAAAGAGCTTATTGAAAGAGGAAGACAAGTATCTAGATAGCTCTATTCATTAGCAAAGCAAATACTGCAGGCAGAAATCCATTCAAGACAGAATATTTCAAAACTCCTTGACAGAATGGTAGGATTAGAAAGAGGCCCCTCACCCACAGATCCAACACAGGACGAAACCCATTAGCCACAATAGGAATTGTCCAACCCTCTTTCAGAGACAGAGAGAGTTCCTGTAGGCTTATTCCCTGGGTGTGTGGGTTGGGAAGTGGGGGTAGGGAGTGGGGGAGAGGGAGGGAGGGAGAGAGAGGGAGAGAGAGGCGAGACAGAGAAAGATGAGACACACAGAGAGAAAATGAGGGAGAGGGAGGGAGGGAGAGAGAGGAGAGGGGGAGAGAGAGAGAAAGAGAGAGAGAAAGAGAAAGAGAGGGAGAGGGAGAAGGAGAGGGAGGGAGAGAGAGAAGTTTCCAAGTAATATGTCCCCTGAAATAAAGTCCAAGGCATCCATTTTCCATTAAAGTCTGTTTATTAGGAACATATCAAATTGGCAAGGACTTAGTGTAATTCTGACTCTGGCCAGAATTACATCTAATAAAAAGTAAAATTTTGAAACCTCCTCCCGAGTCACAATCTCCAATCAATTCTCAGTCCATCAGTCTGGTGACTCCAAACTTTACCTTCCTCCAGCTGCAGGCATCTTCTCTGTACCATTCCAGTATTAATTTGAAATGGAGTTAAACCTATGCTACTGTGCACTGCATTGTTGTAAGCTACTTCAGTGAACAGTAACAATTCTGCCGAATTTGACTATTGGTAATTTACATAGCATCTGAAATATTGCCTAAACATTGCATTCACATGTTCTACCACCCAATTCGTGCTTGAATGGAACCCAGAACTTAACCCCTGGGATGACCTAATCACCTTTATAAATTCCCACCAGAACTTACCCTTGAATTGGACTCCCCCTGTCAGATATAGTCCTGCGAGGAACCCTATATAATCAATAGATGTGTTTAACAAACAGTCTAATTTCTTCACTGAGGGGAGACCATTGCATGCTATGGAAGGAGCTTTTTGGAGAATAAGTCAACCATGATCCAAATGATAGTGTTCCCACCACTCTCCAAAAGTTCTACTATGATGTCCATCCCTATCTCCTCCCAAGGTCAGGATAGTTCTGTTGTGTATGCATACAGCGTTTATTCCTTTAAAATCAATCCATAGGGAGTCAACAACCCATCCCACCATCTTTCTTTTCTTTGAATAATACAGGAGCAGCCACCCTGGACTTTGTTGGCGGTATAAAATCTCTAGCCAGGTTGGAATCAATGTACTCCCTTAGCTTCTTCATTTCTCTGAGGGTCATGGAATACGTTTTTGGTTTTGATAACTTTGCCACTTCCACGAATTCTATCACTCAGTCCGTGGTTCAGTGGGGGGTGTAATATATTGCATTCTTCTTCACTAAAGGCTTTTGCCAAGTCTCTGTATTCCCTGGGAATCAGAGGAGTTCCAGGGGGTTGTTCTAATAATGCTGCTATCACTTCACTTCAATCACCAGGAGTTTGCTGCCTGTTAACCCATTCATCTAATGGGTATGGAGGTGGTTCGAGACTGAGCGCTAGTTTGAGTTTCTGATAGCCGCCTTCCCAAGTAATTGTGATGAGGTCCAAGATGGTTGACTCGCTCATTTTTGGCACTACTATGAAGTGAATTAACTCCCAGTGCTTTCCCATCTCTAGTGTTAGCTTTTCGGTAACAAGTGTGGCAGGTTGACCTCCTATTAGTGACCCATCCACTTGTTCAAATCGGATGGGATTTCTTAGGGGTTTTGTATTTATTTCCAATTTATCTACTGTGGCCAGACTGATGAGACAGTGGGTGCAGCCCGTATCTATGATGGTCTCTAAATACATGAGTCCTTGTTCTGGGCATGATTAATCTCACTTTTATTAGAAAGGAGCAGATGGCTTCACTTACCATTGGTTCGTCTTCTTCACTGTCTGCACTTTGTATTATTGGCACATCAGGGGCTGTAGTTCCTTATTCTCTTGTAGCATCTGAGAGTGGGATCTTCACTGCTTGGCAGATGAACTTCCCTTTCTCAGCCAGTTTTCTGGGAGCCCTTTTTGGTTTGGCTGGAGTGAGTGCTCTCACTTGTGACACAGTTGCTGGTGCCAATAACTCTGAAGCTTGATAGTCCTGTTGTCCACATCAGAAGCATTTGACTAGGTTGATTGCAGTTGCCTTGGGGCATTCTTCTATTTGATGAGGGGTGGTGCGATGACTGAGTAGTCTCCGGGGCTGCTTCTCTGGTGCGGCTCTGCGATGCTGTCTTATTTCATTATACATGGTAATGGCCACCCGATACCACTCGTGGATTCATTCTCCTGATGCTCTGCATAAACGTATTTTTAATAATTCCTCATCCAGGCATTCTTTGAAGTAATGCATGAGAATTCATTCAGTCCAGTTTCTTAATCTGCCTGCTAGACAGTGCAATTCTTGCACAATTTCTTTTGCGGGCTGCCCTCTTTGCTTCATCATTTTAATCCCTGCCTCCACTTCTTGGGTTTGAGAGGAATCCTTGAATTGACCTCGGAGCTCTCGCAGGAAGTGATCCACATTGTCCAACCCCAGGGCACCTTCATCAAGGAGCTGAGTAAACCACTCCGATGCTTCATCTTCTAGGTTGTTGCCCAAGATGGAGACAATCTCACTGTTTTACTTGGAGTTGGGTTTTTTCTGGAACACTGACACTCGCTGTCATCATGGAACTCATACCCATGATGATTGATGTAAGACCAGGCCCGATTTAGGAAGAAAGCAAGCTTTCTAGCAGTTCCATCGAAAACTGGCTTAAAGGATGGGGGTGCATTCGCTCTTGCAGGAGGCGGTTGTGGCTATGGTGCCAGTGCCTGGGCTGCAATCATTTGGTCCCGATATTGTACCCATCCTCAGCCAAGGTAAAACGTCCATCCAGGGGGTATTTGGTCAGCTGGTGGGAACTGTGGCTGTGGAGGACGACTGGTTCCTTGGTGGTGTCTCTGCTGGCTTGGCTGCCTGGTATGAGATAAACCTAGTGCCAGAGGGCTGGCTGCTCAAGCTTCAGCAACAGTAGACTAGACTCTCCTGGGAGGACGTCTTTCTTTGATCAGTTGTGTCAAACCCAGGATCAATGGGCTTGAACCTTTGGTAGATCGGTCCCTCCAGGGAGGTATTTGCAGTGCTGGTTGATCTCAGGCTTTCTGCCCGATATTCAGCTGCTCGAATTGGTCAGGTAGTCCCTCTAATATCTGGCTGCACACAACAGTTTGATACTGCCACTCTTCAGTCTCACTTAGAACAATTGTTCCAGTTGATCTCCATTCCAAGATAGTAGCTCTTGATTCTCAGGAAGTGGTGAGGGTGCGATCCATCAGCAAGTCTGGAAGTGTTGCTTGTCCCAGCAAGTCCCTCTCCATCAGCTGGATCCCACCTCCGGGTCCCCAGTCACCTTGGGTCTTAGATGGATGTCCACTTGGTGTGTGGCGACCTCTATCAGAGCCATTACTTGCAAGGTCTCTGTGGGGATCGGCAGCTTCACACGGGGTCCTCCACAAAGTTTACATTCTCAGGCAACTTCTTCGGGCTTCTGTTTCTTCTCCATCTTCCTGAGTGTCCTCTGCTGCCCGACTGGATAGATTGGGTAAGCAGCCAGGGCTCAGAAGCCTGGATAGTGATAGGAATCGAAGGAAAAACTTTTCTTTTATCAGAGTCAGAATAATGCCAAGTTTCCAAGTAATATGTCCCCTGAAATAAAGTCCAAGGCTTTAATTTTCCATTAAAGTCTGTTTATTAGGAACATATCAAATTAGGAAGGACTTGATGTAATTCTGACTCTGGCCAGGATCCAGAATTACACCCAATAAAAAGTAAAAGTTTGAAACCTCCCCCCAAGTCACAATCTCCAATCAATTCTCAGTCCATCAGTCTGATGACTCCAAACTCCACCTTCCTCCAGCTGCAGGCATCTTCTCTGTTCCCACGGGAAGGAATGCCACCTAGACATAACATTCCCCCTTTATAACCCCTCAACAGTTAGAGAGTGGCAAGCCTGAAGTACCATTAAATTCCTTTACTTGCAAACCTAAAGAGCAAAGAAAAAATAGATAAAGGCTACAATAAAATATGCCTACACATATGTCATCTTTAGGGTTGAAAGGGAGAGAGAGAGAGAGAGGTGAACAACACACCTGAGGTCAGTTGTGGCAAGAGGTGGCTGGGAGGGTAGGAGTGAGGTGGGACTGGGCGGGGCAAATAATTTAACAATTGGTTTTCTGCCCTAATGACCAGCTGGGTAGGTGTGGTTGGGGGGGTCATGTGACTGGGTGGGAGTGAGTGACATCGAGTTGGCCATGCCCACCCAGTCACACCAGTTGTTAAATTATTGGCTCCTGGTGTTTTCTTTTCTGTGGGAAACAGTCCAAATGGCTCTTTGAGTGTTTAAGGTTGCAGACCCCTGATCTAGAACAACAGAGAAGAGGGCTTTAAGGGGTGGCTTGGGATGGGAAAGGCAGCAGCAATGCAAATGCTATCCTTGACCAATCCAGTTTGCATCACTCCTTTCTCAAAGTCATTGCCTTAGCAAGAGTTTAGTAAACTCAAGTGGAGAGTTGGCTGCAAGGATAAATAATGTCTGAATGGTGGGGGTGGGGGGTTGGGGGGTTGGTTGGTTCCTGAACTCTTTGCAACCAATAATACAAGTTTTTTCATCATAATGTCCCTGGATTCAAGTGACACTTATTGCTTGGCATTCCAAAACATTCCTTTTTTTTCTCCTCTTAGACAGAACAAACTAAGAGGAAGAACAGACATCAGAGACCATTTTTTCTCTGCTGTATGGAAGCAGCCCTCCAAAACCTGGCTTTATGGTTAGCCTCTCAGGAAGGAAAAGGCTTGACTGGCCTTTGAACTAAAACTGTAGACAAATTGTTCTTGATTCCTGACTAAGAAAAATAGCAATAGCACTTAGATTTTACACAATTATCTGAGTGCTCCATAATGCTTTAGAGCGCTCTCCGTGCAGTTTACAAATGTCTGCATATTTCCCCCAACAGTCTGGGTCCTCATTTTACAAACCTCCAAAGGATGGAGCTGTGTCAACCTTGAGCCAGTCAGGATCCAACTCCTGTCTATGGGCAGAGTTAGTCTGCAATACTTAAGGTGACCAGACATCCTGCTTTTGGCGGGACAGTCCCGATTTTTAGCAATTTGTCCCGCGTCCCGTGGCATTTTAAAAAAGTCCCGATTTTTCATTCTGCCTCCTGAGTCCCGGCTGCCTCCTGAGTCCCAGATGATGACTAGAGGAAAAAAAAACTGTTTAAACTCTTGCCGCGGGGCTTCAAAGGGCCGCCCTACAGCTGTTCTGTGTTAAAAGCAAACAAATGAGTAGACCAATGCCTGCAAAAATGGAAAAAACAGCCCCTTACAGCTTCCATGTAGGTTAATTAGCACGTTGATTAGCTCGGCTTCCCCACTCTCAGCTGATTTGCTCTCAGCTGTTTTGCGCAGGGCTCTTGCTGCTTGCTAAATTGCTCGAGCAGATTTTTTTTTCTCCTTGTGCAAACCAAGCTCAAAACGAAACTGAAACTGAAACAGGCTGTTGGCTTGTTTGGTGCAAGTTGGAAAATTAGGCAGCAAATTTCTTTTCTTTTTCCTCACCAAAAAAGGTAGGTACAAACAATGGGAAATTTAGGGCAAAAGAGGAGAGTTCAAGATTTTAAAACACAAAAGAAAAAAAGCTCTATTTAACTAGGGAATTGTAATAATTGAGATACTATTGATTGTATATTGTGTTGAAAGCAGAAATGGTTAAGTTGTGGTTTGGAGGAATATATGGGGAAATTATTTGGTTTATTATTATTGGTAAATATAATTAATTGATTTGTAAGAAATTGGATTGCATGGAAATAATTGGAATATTCATGTTCATATTGATTAATATACAAAAAAAGATAGTTATATAACTAATTGATTTATATTAAAATGTTGAATTTGTATTAAACAACTATATTACATAATTACATAATTAACCAATGTGAGGATGGATATAAAAATAGATGACAATGGGAAGGGGTATAATATAGAATAGAAGGGAAAAATTGAATTTGATTAAGATTAGAGATGAGGGCTTCCGGTCTGGCTTCCGCCGCTGCCAGACAGTCCTCTGTGACCGCCAGTCCCATTGCCTGTAAAGAGCCGCCTTTACATCTGAAAGGCAGCTCGAAAAACTCCATTTCCTGAAGGAAATGTGAGACAGAGCAGGCGAGGGCAGGTAGAGCCCTCTGCGAAGTCCCCAGAGGTTTTTTTTTTTACTCTTGGGGACGAGCAGGTTGTGGCTCCCTATTTCCACTCGCCGCTGCTCCGGGCTTCGGGAGAACTCTGCCTTTTTTCAGAGCTAGGTGCTGGGACTGGACCAATCAACAAAATTAACAGATGGTTTAATTAAAGAGGATGAGATTTGGACTTGGGACCCTAAATCGCAAGTATTTTTAATGATTTTACAAGCATTTCTAACTGAAGGGAAAAAAAGTTTAAAATGGTGACTGCTGAGGCTTGAGAAGAAGAAGAAAGCTGAAAGTGAAACAAGCTACAAAGTAGCGGAATATACAGTGCTGGCTAGAATCTAGAAGGAAAATATCTATTTTAAGTTTCTTTTTTCTTGGAGATTTGTACTTGATCTTGCTTGGGGAAAAGTTTTCTTTTTTTAAAAAAAAAGAGTTTGTTTGTGTGGCAGGATGGCGTTAAAACTAATAAAGCCTGACAAACAAGCAGTGGGGGGGGGGGTGTTCCCCCATTTACAATTATGTGAACAAGTCCTGAGCTTACAGACCCAGCAGAATGGTTTTAATTTAAAAGAATTTGTCTTGGAGGAAATGGCAAAATATCACGAGACTGTGAACCAGAAACTTGAAAAATTAAGGCAGGAAATTAAAGAAATAATACAACTAAAGTATGATAATCTGCAACGAAAGATTGTAACAGTGACTAATGCTTTTTCAGAAATTGTTATAAAGATGGATACAAATATCAAGTTATTAGAGTCTAAAATGGAGGAAGTTGATGATAAGATTTATAATTTGGACAATAAAATACAAAGAATTGAAAATGATTTGATAAATATTCAAGACAATAGTTTAGAAGTAAAGTCTAAAAAGGAAGCTGGTCACGAGATTTATAATGCAGAAGATATAAAGCAAGGGATTGAAAAAGAAGTTCCAATGATGCAATACAGGCTCACGGAATTTGTGGTTAGAATGAGAGGGTTACAGGAAAGTAATAGAGATGATTTAAGAAAAATATCTGCTCAAGTTCTGGCTGGGATTTTAAAGGTTCATCCTGAGGAGGTATCTTGTAAGATTGACAAGGCCTATAGAGTAAATTCTTGGATTGCAAAGCAAAGGCAACTGCCTAGAGATGGTGGTGATTTATTTCACAGATAAAGAAATAAGAAATGATATTGTGCAAAAATCCTTTAATTCTACTCTACAATTGTATGGAAGAAAGATCTGGATATATAAAGAATTGCCGCCTAAGATGCTAAAAGATAGAAAGAAATTTGGATTTTTGGTGACTGAGCTAAAAAAAACAAAACATCTCATTCAGGTGGGACGTTCCAGTTGGAATAATATTGAGATATCAAGGAGAAAGATATCAGCTAAATACTGTTGAAAAAGCGGAAGAATTTTACTACAAGATTTTCAAAAAGCAAAATCAACAAGAGTTAGAAATTCAAGATAAGAAGAAGGAGGTGGAAGTAATGGAAAAACAACAAGTTACAAAGGTCTTTGCAGATGAGCCACTTCTGGATTCTCCTTCAGAGGTCTCAGCTGGACTATTTATAAATACAAGAGAGGCGGCTTTGGATTCTAATGTGATGACTTATCAAGTTACAGACCAGCACGGAAATCAATCAGTTGATATACAACTTATAGAACCAGAATGGAGATTCAAGCCACAAAAGCAAAACCAACAAGATCAAGTTATAGATCAGTATGAAAACCAAACAGTTGATATACAACTTACAGAAAAGAAATCAGGATGGAGATCCAACCCACAAAAAGTCAAGAAAAGAAGAAGCAGGTCTCACAAAAACAAAAACTTTTAAACTAAACAACAGTGTAATGCCAGTTATTTAAGAGATGATTGAATATATGAAAAGATAATCGAGGCAAAGTATTGGTTTATATTATCCTGAGGAGAGTGACAGACCTCTGCAGTGCTGTACTTTTGGGATGTGAAAAGGGCCTTAAACTGAATGGATTGGAACTATCTTTTTTTGGATTCTTTGACAAGTGTACTATGTTTATGCTGAGCTACAAGGCAAGAGAGCTATGGGATTGGGGCACACAGATGATCTGGCTGTTACCCTATTACAGTGGTTGGAATTAATAATTTGGATGAAAGACACCACTATAGACATTATATGGAATACAAATATAAAGTCACTCGGGTGGTTGTTTTGGGTTTTGTTTTTTTTAAAAAAAAGATATTTGCTATTGATGGGGGCAGATGGTAATTGAAGATACCGAACATACTGTTGGAATTAGGATGTGATGTTACCCTAACATGGGTGTTGGAGCTAACAATCCAGTCGAAAGACATTACAGAAGATATCATATGGATTACAAGCTTGAAATCTTTTTTAAGAGGATTTTATTTACATAAGGGAATATTTTTTTAGTGGTGTGGGCAGAAGAATAAAGATATTAAGAATTATTAAGTATAGTAGTCTTGTAGGAAAGTGGGTGGAGACAGGTTAGCTTATTGATTGTTTAGTTTAAGAAAAGGGATATTATGTTTAGATATGAATATATGTAAAAGATTTGAGTTAAGAGATATATGTATAGGGGTGGAGGAAATGGGTAGACTATGAATTGACTAAATGTTAAATTAGGATTTATTATATAGTCTTATAGTGGAAGGTTGCTTTGAAATGTTATATTAATATGCATAAAAGATTTGATTTAAGAGATACATGTATGGGGGGCAGAAAAAGGGTAGATTATGAGCAGAAATTGCTAAACTGGGAGACATAATAATATTATTATGCTAAATTAGGAGTTATTATATAATGTTATAGTAGAATGTTATTTTGAAATGTATAGTATAAGGGGGATATAATAATATTATTAGAAAGAAAGGGTCAGTATTTGGGGGATGGAGTAAGGGGATGGTAAAGTATTATATAATCTGTTATGAACTTGGGTTTTATTTTGAAGAAGCCACAGGGGGTGGGGAGGGTGAGGGGGGGTTAGGGAGGAGGGGGGAAAGGGGGGGAATTTGTATTTGAAAAACTTTTTCAATAAAAAAAAAGATTAGAGATGAGGATGAAGGGTAATATTGGTTTTTTACAAAAATAGATGAGGAATAAATATGGCAAAAAGGAAATATAGAAATTGTAAATTTAATTGAAATGACTAAACACTGTTTAAATTTGTGAACCAGCCAAATATTCTGTTCAAAGAAAATACATTGTATGTTTTTGTGTGTTTCTAATTATTGCTATTTATTCATATTTGTTCTCTTTTATTCTTTAAAGTTTAACAATTCATTTTTTATCTTAATATCTTTATATTTGTTTGGGGTTGGCTTTCTTCCCTTTCATCTTTTTTATTGTACAGCAATCTTTCTCCTCAAACCTACCACCTCTCTCTTTTCTTTCCTTCTTACTTTCTCTTCCCCCCACCCTCTTCTTCTCCTCCCGACTTCCTCTTCCTTTCTCCTTCTCCTCTCTTCCTCCCTCTCTTACCCTCACTCCTACTCTAATTTCCCTTCCCTTCCTTCATCCCTCTCTATTGCTGTATCCTTTTATGCATATGGATTACTCAGAGGGCTGAAAAAGTTATTTTTGACTAGTCCTCGCACTTTTGACCAGTCCTCAAACTTACGACTGTCCTCACATTTTACATTTTTGCCCTATCTTGTCACCATGGTGAAGAGAAGCAGTTGTGAAATGAGTGACATGGTTGTTAAGAATGCTGCACGGGCATAAATGTGAGGATGGTCATAAGTGTGAGGACCAGTCAAAAGTGCGAGGACCTGTCAGAAATGACTTTTTTCAGCCCTCTGAGAAGTCCCTATACACATAGCCATGGCCACCCGGTCACATGACCAGCTAGCCACGCCCACCCAGTCACATGACCTCCAAGCCACGCCCACAAAATAAGTCACGCCCACAATGGTGTCCCTCTTTACCAATGTTAAAATCTGGTCACCTTAGCAATACTACATTCTAACCACTGCACCTCCACAGCTTCTATTGTAAACCTTTCATCTCCACAGCTCTCTAAATTGTTCTTTAAACTCTGTATAATCTGTACTCATTTTGCAACAAAGCTTCCTCATTTCAGATGAAATACAAATCAATATGAATCACTCCAATTTGGTTAGTGAAGCAGAATTCATCTGCACTTAGTTGTGGAAATCTATGAGAAGTGAATGAAGCAAAACCTACATCAGGCTCCAGAAACTGCAATTGTAATAGAATAATGATATTAGCCTAGGGAGAAATGGGAGGAACTAGTAGCTAATTAATTATTACAAAATATTCAAGGAATTCATAACACTGGTTATCCCAATGTCAATTAAAGGCTTTACCCATAACAAAGAGTACATGCAGAACATGGAGCACTCTGGATTTACAAACCCTTGCTTTCACTCATGTGATCAATTCTGATTTGTTAGAAAGAGGGACCGGCTGATCTTTCTTATACACTGACAATGCAAGCCCCACTACAATTGTTCTGAGCATTACAGAGATATTATGTGCAGCTTGAAAATTGAGAAAGTTCTGGAAGAATTCTAAATCTTCCTATCTAACTTGCTTTATCTTTTTATTGAGAAAAACTCCTTGTCCATTTGGTTAAAGGTCAGTTTTACACTGTTTCCTGAATAATGGGTCTGCAATGTTTTGCCACTCAACACAGACAGGGTTTTTCTTATCAAATGACCAAATTCTTGCAGCCCTTTTCCTGCCTGGCAGCTGCAGACATAACTACAGATAGCTTGTCTGAATGTTCTCTTTCAGAATCACTCCGTACTTACTCTGAACCTACAAGCATTTATCTGCACAAACACACATTCTTTCTCTCCCATTTTTAAAAAATCTACCTCCAGGTCTCTAGATTCCTAAGGGTCTTTGAAAAGAAAATAACTGGACACCATTTGTTCTTTCTTCCCATTTCTTAGCCTGATTGAAAAGCAACCAGCCTATCTGTAAAGTGGCAATGGTGGAAAATGCGCCCTGACCACTTGGTGTTAAAGATAATCAAGACTCCAAAAAAAATATTCTCCACAGCTTATCACCTTTTTGCTGGCTCCACAGCAGGCCAACGTCCCAGTGCAGAAGGAAACTGCCTGTCTGTAAGCCTGGACAGGGCCTCATCAACCACTGATAAGATCCCTGTGAACATGCAGACTCTTCTGAGTTTATTATCCTTTCAAATGCCACAGCTATTGTAGAATAGATTTCTCTTTCTCCCTCCCTCCCTCCCTCTCTCTCTCTCTCTCTCCCTCCCTCCCTCCCTCCCTCTCCCTCCCTCCATCCCCCCCTCTCTCTACATATACCCATAAACACCAATTCAGGAGTCTGCATCCTAACATGATTTTCAAATATTAGTTGATAGTTGACTGTAATTTGTCGTTCATTCATTCATTACTTATGGGCTTTATGTCGTATCTCTGTGCAGCTAAGCATCATGACTGAGAAGAGAAAGGAGGAACAAGTGAAAAGAATATGTACATAATACTATCATTTGCTGAGAAGAATGAAAAGAGTAGCCACTGCTTCCAACAGATCCTTGAGATTTGTATCATGTGGTTTAGCTTTTCATCTTTATTTACTATTATTATTTATTTATAGCCCACTTTTATTTTTTATAAACAACTTAAGGGGGTGAACATATCTTATACTCCTTCTTCTTCCATTTTTTTGCCCTCAAAAACAACTTAGTGATGTGAGTTGGACTGAGATAGAGTGATTGGCCCAAGATAGAGTGATTGACCCAGCTGGCTTTCATGGCTAAAATGGAACTAGAATTCACAGTCTTCTGGTTTCTACCATGATGCGTTAACTTCTAATCCAAACTGGCTCTATCATCTTATAATTCTTTTGTAATCTTTCTAGGAATTGCATGAATTAACCCAACAATTTTGCCTATACTAAGCAACTACAGATACAGAGAAAGGACATTTATTCCAGTTCATTGATTGGTTGATGAAGTCAGAGACAAGAAGGAATAAGCCAATGGGTTTATTTATACAAACATTTTGAGCTTGGCAACAGGCCTCTAGGACAGTTGTGAGGAAGAAAAGGTGAGAGATAATACAGTGACATTTAAAATGGTTAACAATAGGGCAACATCTTTAGATTAACTTTATGCTCATATCTACCCAGAAAAATAAGAGAATTCCATTGATTTCAGTGGGTTTTCTTTCTGACATTAGTTGCACAAATCTAGCTTGCAAGAGTCAATCACCAACACCACCAATCACCAACACCATACTCTTTAGGTTATTATTGTTTGTGTTCAATTTGATTGCCAATAAGATTGGAATTTATTATTTTAAATATAATAATTACCGTATTTTTCAGAGTATAAGATGCACCTTTTTCTCCAAAAAAAGAGGGTGAAAATCTGCATCTTATACTCCGAATGTAGCCCCACCCAGCTTCTCAAATGGAGGTTTCAGAGGTTGAAAAAAGCATCAGAAAAAAGCTTCAGAAAAGAAGCCCCCAAACAGAGCTTCAGAAAAAAAGCCCCCAAACAGAGCTTCAGAAAAGAAGCCCTCAAACAGAGCTTCAGAGGCTTTTTTTTCTGAAGCTCTGTTTTGGAGGCTTTCAGAGGCAGGAAAAAAAGCCCAAAAAAGCAAGGCACAATGCTCACAACCAAGGAACCTGTTGCTAAAATTTACCTCTGGGAACAGCTGATTGGGGGTATTCTGGGAGGCTGATCCACCTGCCAATCAGCTTTTTTCTTATTTTCCTCCCCAAAAACTAAGGTGCACCTTATACTCAGGTGTGACTTATACTCTGAAAAATACAGTAATTATTATATTTATTTTTTTATTGTATTTTAAGTGTAAGCTCTGTGAGCTACATAGAACCTGTTAAGGTTTCAAATAATAGATAAATATGATAAATAAGTAACAGCAGCCTTTCTTTTTAGTATGCTGGTTGGGAATGTTATAAACTGTATTTTATAGATCTGAAACACACCAGGCTGGAGAAGGCCAATGTAGAATAAAGATGATGTTGAACATAGTTAAGTAAATCCTAGATTAAAATCCTCTTGCTAAATTATGGATTTCTGAAGGTATATCATGTTTGTTTTCACCTAATATGTATCCCAGTTTTTTCCTGAGGATAATGTGAAGGCAACCTAACATTGTGTTCAATTACAACTCCCACAATCCCTCCTCATTGTCAATGGTCTTTGGGAATTGTTCACTAGTGGGAATCAGTTATCCAATTCTTTGAACTTAGGTTTCTGATGTCCTACTCCAACCTTTTAACATTGCCCTATATTGGCTATTTGGTTTATATCTATTCTTTGATTCAGAATAATATTTCATGTAATTTGTGAATTACACTATAGTTAACAAAAACTTATCTCATTTCAAATATTTTTAAGGTGACATATAAACTTCTTTTTACTGGAAATTATTAATGACCAAGCGACAACCAGATTACATTCAAATACCGTATAGATTCAGCATAATCAACAGTTGCTATCTACCACTATACACACGTGTGTGAGTGTGTGTGTGTGTTTGTTTGTGTGTGTGTGTGTGTGTGTGTGTGTGTGTGTGTGTGTATGCTGATGAAGAGAGGAGAACTTGTGGCTCAGAGGTTAATACAACTGCCTAACATGCAGGCACCCTACATTTGAATCCAAGTTTACCTATGTAAACCAAGATATTATGCAGCCCTAGTTCAGTGAAATCACAATTCACAATTTACACAGGTGGAACCTGGCTAGAGAGAAATACACATAAAACCTACAAAAAAGAAAGAAAAACAAATATTGTACCTTTACAGGGAGGATACATGAGATGAGGGTGTGGCTAACTGATGAGGCCTTATAAGGCCGAAATAGATCTATCTTAGTCTCCCAATGGGCAGCAAAGGGTCTGCTGGCTGCCAGAAAGAGAAAAAAAGCCCAGAAACTAGTGAATTGTGATTTCACTGAACTAGGGCTGCATAATATCTTGATTTACATAGGTGGAACCTGGCTAGAGAGAAATACACATAAAACCTACGAAAAAGAAAGAAAAACAAATATTGTACCTTTCCAGGAAGGGTACATGAGATGAGGATGTGGCTAACTGATGAGGCCTTATAAGGCCGAAATAGATCTATCTTAGTCTCCCAAAGGGCAGCAAAGGGTCTGCCCATTAGGAGACAAATATATATATTTGTTTTCTGAGGTTTTCGCGGGTGTTTGTATGTAGATCTTTGGTTATTCGGGTTTTTTCCCATGTAAAATTGGAAGTGTCTTGGGTACGTTCCGACGAAGTCTCATTCGTCATCTTCAGGCTGGTGTTTTCGGCTTCGTGCTTCTAGCAGCAATGTGTGATCACAGCTGTTTCTTCCTTTTAACTGCTAGTGGGGGTGTGAACTGATTGGGTGGGAGCTTGGCTGTGTTCTGATTGGGTGGAGGTGATTTCTGATTGGTTGGGGGCTTGGCTGTGCTCTGATTGGATGGGGGTGTGTTCTGTTTGGGTGGGGCTTGGTTGTGCTCAGGTTAGTCTGAGTTGCAGGGGGATTTGAGCTGGTGAACTGTGTTGCTGTTGTTTGGCTTCGCGTTTGTGGTCATGCCACATCTTCATGGCGGGTGTCAGTCTGCTTCATGAATGAGTTGGAGGGGTTTAAAGTGGCTAATGATGCAGCTGTGGTCTGGCTTCTGGTCCATGGTCATGCCTCATCATCGGTGTGGGTTTGAATCTGCTTTCTGTGTGGATGTGTGATGGTGACATCCTGTGTGGCCCTCATGAGTGTGGGTCTGGTGTCATTCCTCGTGTTAGGAACGAGATGATACCTCCCGCCTACCAGCCATCTGGAAACCTGCCCTTATTGACAAACGAGTCCCTAACACGAGGAATGACACCAGATCCACATCCAATCAGAGCACAGCCAAGCCCCCAACCAATCAGAACACACCTCCACCCAATCAGAACACCGCCAAGCTCCCACCCAATCAGTTCACACACACCCTAGCAGTTAAAAGGAAGAAACAGCTGCAATCACACATTGTTCCTAGAAGCACAAAGCCGAAAACACCAGCCTGAAGATGACGAATGAGACTTCGTCGAAACGTCACCAAGACACTTCCAATTTTACATGGGAGAAAACCCGAATAACCAAAGACCTACATATTTCAAGCTTCTTAGCTCTCATCAGCCAGCCTTACCTTACTTGGATTCAAATGTATGTATGTATGTATGCATGTATGTGTGTATACATGCATGCATGTATGTATGTATATATCCTGTTTCTCCCAAAATAAGTCATCCCCTGATAATAAGCCCAATTGGGCTTTTGAGCGCATGGCAATAAGGCCGAACTCTTATTTCAGGGTTCAAAAATATATAACACAGGGTCTTATTGTCGGGGAAACATGGTATAAAGAGAGAGAGAGAGAGAGGGAGGGAGAGGGAGGGAGGGAGAGATCTATAGAGATCTATAGAGATATAGTTTAAAACCGTTTAATATCCTCCTAGTTAACTGAAATATTGCTAATATTTATCCTATTAAGTAATTATATGCAATGACATTTGCTGAAAGTCAAATGCAAAATATGTTATAATTATTTTCTATTAATAATTTAATGAAGTTTTACAGCATTACAATTACTATTTCTAAAGAGGTATTATATATTAATGTGTAATACTGTATGTAAACTATTATTATCAATAAACTAAATCAATCGATTCCCTTCACTGAAGATGATGGACTGATCTAGTATCCTTTTGTAGAAAAGGAAAAAAGACAAAGAAATCAGGAAGGATTAATAGAAAGAAAAGATAAATACGTATTAGGAAACAAGTAGCAATTAAATGATTAAACAAACAACAGTAAGAAAAATACTAGGTATATACACATAGAGACATAAAATGATAAAATTTAAGTTTGGCATTAATAAAATGTCAAGTACCAAAATTGTATTGCATTTTGAATGCTATGTTTCTGTTTTAAACAATGAATTAAACTTAGATTCACAACATAGACTCACAACATCCTTCTTTCCCCTCCTTCAATACAAAGCTAATCCATAGGCTGAAACAGGTTTTTATTTACCCCAGCTTTTAGAATCTGATATCTTAAGAGTCCACAATCACCATTTTTCTACAACTATTCAAATTTGAGGAAATTATTCCTAGATTGAGAGAATCCAAATATTGGCAGTCTAATAAAACAAAACATTGTTATCTTCATCCTAAATTGTCCACAAACACTTGGTGTTAGATCTATGCCTAGGACAATATCTGTATCCTTGTGGAGGGAAAGTATCTTCATATGTCTATCAAATATATCAATTCTGTCAATCTTTTCTCAATCAGAATCTAGAAAAATAATTCCTGATTATGTAAACAAAACTCCTGGAGAAATTTACAGAGCACTTTTGACCAGATTGTCATTATGAATGGAGCCGTGAATGCAAAAATGCTGAATATAGATGTGAAACACTAAACTGGTGAGGCTGATCAAAGCCTTTATAGATGAACGAAGTAAATGATTGAGAAAATTGCTGAGCCTTACTTTAGCCTCAAAAGCAGCTGTTTCAAAATGCTTGAGTTATACTGAAACCATGAGGGAGCCTGATTTACACTGTATTTCTACAGTGCTTCATTCAAAAATAATAATAATAATAATAATAATAATAATAATAATAATAATAATAATAATTTTATTTCTATACCGCCCTTCTCCCGAAGGACTCAGGGCGGTATACAGCATATTTAAAAACAGAATAGACATCGCATTAAAATAATTAAAAAATATTAAATAATTGGCTTAATTTAAAACCCCAAAAATTTAAAACATCCAATTAAAAATTATGTTGCTAACCCAGCCTGGCGGAACAATAGGGTCTTGAGTGCGCAGCGAAATACCCGGAGGTCAGAAATCTTACGAATTTCTGGGGGCAGTTCATTCCACAGGGCTGGGGCTCCCACAGAGAAGGCCCTCCCCCTGGGTGTCACCAGCCAACATGACTTGGCCAATGGCACCCTGAGGAGACCCTCTCTGTGGGAGCGGACTGGCCTGTGGGAGGCTATTGGTGGCAGAAGACGGTCTCGAAGGTACCCGGGTCCTATGCCATGGAGCGCTTTAAAGGTGGTAACCAACACCTTGAATCGCACCCGGAAGACCACTGGGAGCCAGTGCAGCTCGCGCAGGAGGGGTGTCATGTGGGCGCAACGGGTTGCACCCATAACCACCCGCGTGGCCGCATTCTGGACCAGTTGGAGCCTCCGAGTGCTCTTCAAGGGGAGCCCCATGTAGAGAGCATTGCAATAGTCCAACCGGGAGGTGACAAGGGCGTGAGTGACTGTGCGCAGGGCGTCCCGATCCAGAAAGGGCTGCAACTGGTGAATCAGGCGGACCTGATAAAAGGCCCCCCTGGCCACGGCCGTCATATGTTCTTCTAAAGACAGCCGTGCGTCCAGGAGGACACCCAGATTGCGAGCCCTCTCTGTGGGGGGCAAAGATTCACCCCCAATAGTCAGCGATGGCACCTGCTGACTATATCGGGACGCCGGGAGCCACAGCCACTCAGTCTTGGAAGGGTTGAGTCTGAGCCTGTCCCTCCCCATCCAGACCCGCACGGCCTCCAGGCAGCGAGACATCACATCAAGGGCATCGTTGGGGTGGTCTGGGGTGGAGATGTACAGCTGAGTGTCGTCAGCGTACAGGTGACACTTCACCCCAAAACCACGGATGATCTCACCCAGCGGCTTCACATAAATGTTGAACAGGAGGGGCGAGAGGACCGACCCTTGCGGCACTCCCCATGCGAGATGCCTCGAGGTCGACCTCTGTCCCCCTGCCAACACAAACTGTGAGCGGTCGGAGAGGAAGGAGGAGAACCACCGCAGAACGGTGCCCCCTATTCCTAACCCCCTCAACCACCGCAGCATGATACCATGGTCGATGGTATCAAAAGCCGCTGAGAGATCTAATAGGACTAGGACAGAGGAACAACCCCTGTCCCGAGCCCTCCAGAGATCATCCACCAACGCGACCAATGCCGTTTCTGTGCTGTGCCCCTGCCTGAAGCCCGACTGGCACGGGTCCAGATAGATAGCTTCATCCAGGTGTCGGGGAAGCTGTCGTGCCACCACGCTCTCAACAACCTTCGCCACAAAATGAAGGTTGGAGACCGGACGATAGTTGGCTAATTCAGACGGGTCCAGGGAAGGCTTCTTGAGGAGGGGCCTCACTACCGCCTCTTTCAAGGCGGCAGGAAAGGCACCCTCGCTCAGAGAAGCAGTTATAATCCCCTGGAGCCAGCCTCGTGTAACCTCCCGGGAGGCCAGTACCAACCAGGAGGGACACGAGTCCAATAAACACGTGGCGGCACTAATCTTACCCAGAACCCTGTCCACATCCTCGGGAGCCACAGGATCAAACTCCTCCCAGATAACATTCTCAAGACCTGCCCTTGTCTCCTCCCATGGACTCATCCAATCGGAGTCCAAGCCATCCCGAATCCGAGCGACTTTATCATGCAGGAATTACACAAAATCCTCAGCACGACCCTGCAAGGGATCTTCCCGCACTCCCCCCTGAAGAAGGGAGTGGGTCACCCTAAACAGGGCGGCTGGGCGGTTCTCTGCAGAAGCGATAAGAGCGGAAAAATGGTTAGATTTTGCTGCTTTTATCGCCACTAGGTAGGTCTTGATATAAGACCTCACCTGTGTCCGGTCGGAATCGGATTGACTAGTCCTCCAAATGCTCTCTAGGCGTCTTTTCCGATGCTTCATCTCTCTCAGCTCCTCAGAGAACCAAGGAGCCAATTGAGATCGGCATCGGGTCAGAGGCCGCAAAGGCACGACGCGGTCCAAAGCTCCAGCGGCCGCCCTTTCCCAGGCGGCCACCAGCTCTTCAGTCGAGTCGTGTGTCAGAGTCTCAGGAAACGGCCCAAGCTCCGTCAGGAAACTTTTGGGGTCCATCAGGCGCCTGGGACAGAACCATCTGGTCGGTTCCGTCTCCCTGCGGTGGGGGGAAGCGGTAGGAAAGTCCAGGTGAAGGAGTGAATGATCTGTCCATGACAAGGGTTTAATGTCTAGATCCCCTCTACCAAGATCATTCAACCACTGACCAGAGATAAAAATCAAGTCCAGAGTGTGTCCCCCTATGTGAGTGGGGCCTTGAACTACCTGGGTCAGGTCCATGGCCGTCATGGAAGCCATGAACTCCCGAGCCACCTCTGACGTCTCACCTGCAGATGGAAGGTTGAAATCCCCCATGACAATAAGTCTGGGGGTATCAACCGCCACCTCGGCAATGACGTCGAGTAGCTCGGGCAGGGTCGCTGCCACGTGGCAGGGAGCCAGGTACGTGGCCAGCAAACCCATCTGCACCCCACGGCCCCACTTCACACAAAGGGACTCACATCCGGCTATCTGAGGAACAGTGATCTCCCTTGGACAAAGACTTTCCCTAATAATCACCGCCACTCCCCCACCCCTCCCCTGGGCCCTTGGCTGATGAAATGCACGGAAACCTGGCGGGCACATTTCGACGAGGGGGACCCCCCCCTCTTGGCCCAACCAGGTCTCCGTAATACCTGCCAGGTCCGCACCCCCCTCCGAAATAAGATCACAAATGATCTTTATTAACCACCGACCTGGCATTACATAACATCAGCCACAGACCCTGGGCCTGAAACTCTGCGCAACCCAGGACACGAGTTGCGCATTGGGGGCCGGAGTGTGCAATCGCTCGGAGACAGCGCATGCGCACCCCCGACACTTGATGTGACCCCCTGCGTCCGCCATACCTGCCCCTCCCACTTATCACATAGATGGAATTGCCCTTTTTTTCGCCACCCGGAGCCCCGGTTAGGTTACCCTTCTCGTCTCCTCCGCTGCGCCCAACCAACCCACCACCCCGCACAGTAGCTATATGGACCCCCCCGGTCCATCTCTACAACCCCCTCCCCACTTCCCGGGTCCCCTTAAAAACCCCTCCCCCCTCCCAGACCCTTTTAAAATACAAAATGAAAATTTGACTAAGAAACCCCACAACCTCCTCCTCGCTGCATGCCACCTCTCAGGGTTCCAAGACCCTTCATCGAGGTAGGCCCTTGATAGCGTAGAGGGCCAAATCTGCGAGAGGGGGGAATCTCGCAGACCAAGAAGTTCAGTCCTAGAATACATCTGGGGGACTGTAATGATGATAAATAGGCTGACATAGTCCGGGGGCTTCAAAAGAGGAAACTTCATCGGCTGATGACAAAGTCCAGGGAGAGGCGTAACAAGTGATGGAACAAAAGCCCTCCCCATTGCCCTCTCACTGCAATGGGGGAATCCGACAAATCAAGGACCACATGAGCCGCTCTCTCACACCGGTCATGTGAGAGATACCATTAGTCCTACAATTTTGTCAGATGTCACTGATTTTACTGTCATGTATATTGTTAATTCATTTTGTTAAAGCAATAGGAATGCAAAATTCATGATATCCCTAGATAAGAACAGAGGTATGCTGAATTTAAATTAAGGACTACATTTCATCTTAGGGTAGCATACTGGAAATATCACTTTAAAAAATGATTTTATATAATTTGTTTAAGTATAAGAATCAGATTGTTTTCATAATTTTATGACTGATAATTTATTGTTCACTCCATATAAGATTTAGAGGCTTGCCTGTATTTGCCCTTAAGTTGCTATGTTCCCCATAGCCCAGTTACTTTCTGTGCTTCAATATTAACATATCTTTTCAGGTGGACCAGCTTCAAAAGCTAAACTCCATAGATATAAATCAATATTGCCATACTTATTTTAAATTCATCAGAAAGGTTTTTTCTGCCCTTCCTTCAGAACCGTAAGCCATTTTACAAATATGACAGAAGACTGAAGCTGTTGAAAAATATGTTCCAATTATGTTATAAACAAGATCTGATCAATAAGCAACAATTATAGGCAAAAACCTTGTGTTTATTTCACATGGTAATGCACTGAGACATGCCTGTATCTTCAGAAGGCCTTCAGATTGTAATATTTTTAAAAGGGATAGTGGAGTGAAAGTCAGATAATCATATAGTAAATGCTCTGTGACCTTCCCTTCCTAATACTCGGCTCCTGCATATGAGCAGAAATGAAACCTCTGCCTCAGATTCATTGCCATTCTGTCTCGCCACTCTGACCTTGACTTCCAGGATGCAACTACTTTACAATCAAACTTAATAAGCATCTGCTGGAAATTTAGTGGTGAAATTATATCTGAAAAAAAATGCAAGACAGCAATGACGTCAACAGTTTTAATCCCCAGCCAGGGACCAGTTATTATTGGGGAAATCAGAGAGATCCCAATTTGGGATGGGTCATTTGTGCACAGTGAGGACTAGCAAAGTTGCAATACTTTACTTTTGTGCCTCTTGGCACTGAGTAGTAATGGACCAGTATGGTGACCCGCTTTGGGTCAATGTAGATATGGGAATGAATTAGTAATACTAACAGCAAGGACAAACACCTAGTTTAGCATTGGTTGATTTTAAACAGGGCTGGACCAGGATAAGAAGACTGTCAAAATATTTTAAAGGCAAGTAATCTAAATTGTGAAATTGAACAAATGTCCCAGAAGAAGGCAAAGGCAAAGCACTCCTGTATTGTTGCCCAAACAATATGGATTTCTCAGGTATTTATCAGGAGTCAAGCTTGACCAGAAGGAGTGATAAGTTTTCTAGGCCAAGAGTCTGCAAAAGTAGTGTTCACACACCCTAAAAGTGTGGCAGACAACCCACTGGGGTATTGAAAGAAAATAATACAATGTATACCTATATTCATATAATCTTATATCTCATTCTTTATAATTTCTGTTTTTGGGAATATGTGTTATAATGTATGGAGCATATTAGCACAATACAATGTGTATATTGTGTTAATATTTCTAATATATATGTAAATATATAAACAGATATATAGATTCAAACATCTTTTGCTGATAAGAGTGAGTAATCAAAAAGTTTGTGTTACATATTAAATTAGGAGTGGGTTTAGGCTCCACTCAGGTCCGCCAAAATGGCAGGAAAATACTTTAACCTCATTGGCCGAGCCATCTGACAGCTCACTATTTATTATTTGTGGATTATAGCTCTGCCTTCAATACCATTCTACCCAACAAGTTGTTTCTTAAAATGTCCAATTTGGGTATAAATCAGAGGATTTGTTTGTGGATAAAGGATTTTCTGAAGATAGGCCACAGTCACTAAGGATGGGATCTCACCATTCCTCTACTCTGATACTAAGCAAAGGAGCCCCCCAGGGTTCCTTTTCTTTATTCCTTGTATACATATGACTGCACCCCATTGCATAACACCAGCACAATTATTAAATTTGCTGATGACATGACAGTGGTGGGGCTCATTAATAAGAACAATGAGTCTGCTTATAGAAAGGAAGTACAAGGGCTGACATTATAGTGTACAGAAAATAATCTTATACTTAACACCAAAAAAAACTATAGAACTTATAATTGACTTCAGGAGGAAGAGAGATGTACATTTACCATTGTACATAAATGGTGAGGAGGTGGAGAGGGTTGGTAGTTTTAAATTTCTGGGAATTTATATCTCAAAGAACCGCTCATGGACTATGAATGTTAACATGCTTGTGAAGAAGGCCCAGAAAAGGCTGTACTACCTGAGAATGCTCAGGAAGATAAAGCTATCTCAGCATCTACTTCTGTCCTACTATCACAGCACCATTGAGAATGTCCTAACATACGACATTCTTGCATGGTATGAGAGCAGCTTTGTAGTGGACAGAAAAGCTTTACAGAAAAAGCTTTAAGTTTCATTAAAACTTCCCAGAATATCATCGGCTCCAGCTACCAGCCCTGGATGACATCTTCGAATCTTGCTGTTTGAGGAAGTTGCATAACATTCTCAGAAACTCTTGCCATCCTGCTTACAATCTTTTTGGACTGTTGCCTTCTGGCAGAAGATACAGAACAATTAAAACTCAGACCACACATTTTCTGAATAGTTTTTATCCCAGAGCTATAATTGCACTCAACAATGAACTAAAGGGCCACCATCAGTGAATTATTGGACAGCCTTACTTGGTCTGTTGTGTGGATGTTTGGGTGGGGAATTTGTGGTGGGTGGGGGTGTGTTTGGGGATTGTTATGTGTGTTGGACCTGGTCTTTGGATGTTAAGTGAATTTCATTGTATGGGTATACTGTATATACACATACAATGACAATAAAGTTGCTGCTCCTGCTGCTGCTGTTGTTGTTATTGTTGTTGTTATAAAAGGGCAAGCAATCAGATGAGCCGGCTGCTAGATTGCACTGTTCTACCAAATAAAGAGCTGTTGTATGTTGAAGCCACGTCCTGTCTCTTCCATCGCCTGATCTAACACTGGCGACGAAGATGGGATTGGGAGAGACTGGGCAACAAAAAGAGCTGATCAGAGTCACCACCGCGGCCAGAGGAATCAGGCAATCATCTAGTGGCACAGCCAAGCAAATCCTGCTCGAGGCTGAAAATGACCACCCACGCTCCTCCAATGCCATTCAACCCAGCCACGGATCAGTGGGACTCTTATATGCAGAGATTTGAGTGTTTCATGGAAGCCAACGATTTCCTCAGACTCTCCAACAACAGGAAGAGGGCCCTCTTCCTTAGTTATTGAGGGTCTGAAGTTTTTGACACAGCCAAGGCACTGATCGTGCCTACAGCCATGCAGGTGGTACCCTGGGAGACACTATAGAATGTGCTCCAAGCACATTACGCACCGGTGCAGTCAAAATTTGTAAGAAGGTGTGAACTCCACCGCAGAACCCAGGAAAAGGGTGAGACCATCAACCAATATGTGGCAGCATTAAGGAAAGCTGCGGCTTTCTGTGAGTTTAGGGAACTGGACGACACACTGTTAGAACAACTCATAAGTGGAGTGAGGGACATAAGTTTGCAAAAGCCTAACCTCACTCTGCAGACTGCACTAGATGAAGCCAGAGCTCCCGAGTCATCTAGCAAGTCAGCAGGAGCTCTTCAAAAAACTAGCGGCTCGCCAAGTTCGTGCCAAAAAGTATCAGTGCATTGGGAGAGTGACTAGTATGAGGAATCAACTAATGATGAAGATGACATCTGTCACCTCCAGGCAGAGAAGAAGAAGATCAGCCCTGATCCTGAGACAAACAGTTATGTGCAGGGTGTGGGGGCAAACATCCCTGGGCAGCATGCAAATACTGAGATGCCATCTGCCAATGTTGTGACTGCAAAGGACACCTGGCAAGAGTCTGTCATGCCAGCCCACCCACCATTTTTCACACGAGACAACCAGCAGCCTCACAGGGAACAATGAAATCACCATCCTGGAAGCCCCAGCAAGGGAGTGAGAGACCAGCAGACGCGAAAGACGCCTACCAGACAAGCATTAGGCAGACTAACATAAATAAGGCCAAGAAACTCCATGTCATAACCCGTATCAAGGGCTCACCATATGACATGGAAATTGACACTGGATCATCCCTCACTATAGTATCCTGTGAAACCATTAAGAAGGCAGTGCCAGGCATAATGAAAAAGGACTTAAAGCCACAAAGAATCCAGCTGAGAGACTGGAACCACATCCCCGTAATAGGAAATGGGACCTTCCAAGTTGAGTTCAAAAGATTCTCCAGTCCCCTGAGAATTACGGTGCATTACGAAGCCTGCTCGGCTTGGATTGGTTCAAGGCCCTTGGCATGGGAGTGACCAGAATCAACACCGTCCACGATCACAGCACAGATGATCGAATCCGGGAATTTGAGGATGTTTTCAATTACTGCCTGGTCAAGTATAAAGGAACGCCTATCAGTTTCAATTTAGACTCTTACATTGCACCAATCCAGTTTAAACCGTGAAAGGTCCCCCTTGCCCTTAAACCCAAAATTGATAAGGAATTGGATAAATTAATTGGCAAAGGGATCCTTGAACCAGTCGATCATGCCTGCTGGGAGATCCCTATAGTCATGCCGATCAAAGCCAATGGCTCAGTCCAAATCTGCGCAGACTATAAGTGTACACTCAATAAGGTCTTACAGCAGAGCACCTATCCTGTTCCTATCATTCAGCATTTATTACATTCATTAGGGACAGGAAATACATTTGTGAAGCTCGACCTGGCGCAAGCATATCAACAATTGCTAGTTGATGACACGACGGCAGAGGCACAAACAATTGTAACTCACAGAGGTGCCTTCAAGTGCCGCCATTTACAATTTGGCATAAGCATGGCACCAGGACTGTTCCAAAGCATCATGGAAGGGCATTCCTGGGGTACTACCCTACTTCGATGATGTCCTGTTGTCCACTACAAACAAAACCAAGCTACTCGACTGATTAAGAATGGTCCTAACATGGTTCAGAGAAGCCAATTTCAAAATAAAAAAAAAGTGCCAGATTGCTGTGCCTTGAGTAGAGTTTCTGGGGTATCTGATCCACGGTTCAGGGATATACCCCACCAAAAGTAAAATTAAAGCAATCTGGGATGCCCCAACTCCCAGGAATAAAACAGGATTGCAGGCATTCCTGGGATTGCTAAATTTCTATAGCATATTTCTGCCGCAGAAAGCCACTATAGCGAAGCCGCTGCATAGGCTCCTGGAAAAAAGGCTGTCTTGACTTAGGGCCAGGCTGAATCTACGACATTTGCAGCTGTGAAAAGACTCTTGTCATCAGACAGTGTGCTGCTCCAATACAGCGATACTCTGACCCTTATCCTGATCTGTGATGCCTCCCTGTTTGGGGTTGGGGCCATCTTCAGCCATCACATGCCCAATGCCATTGAGGCACTGATTGTCTTTTATTCCAGGACTTTATCCTCTGCTGAGAGTAATTACAGACAGCTGGACAGATAACCACTGGCTGCAGTTGCTGGGATCCAGTTCCATGACTATCTCTGTGGGAGAGACTTTGATCTCCTCAACAATCATAAGCCCCTACTGAGCGTATTGGCAGGCGACTGCCTCACACCATCAATTTTGTCCCCTCATATGACCAGGTGGACTATTTTCCTGACTGCATACAGTTACTGGCTGGTAACTGGTAAGTCCCTGGGCCACATGGACGCACTCAGATGCTGCCTGCTACCCGACCTGATGGAGAACCCAGCCCCAGTCATACCAATACTCCTGATAGAAGACATTGCATCCGGCCTCATTACTGCGGCCAAGATCAGGGGTGAAATGCTCCTGGTTCGGACCGGATCGCCCGATCTGGTAGTGATGGAGGCGGGTAGTTTGGAGAACTGGTAGCAAAAATCCCTGCCCTCCCCCCCCCCCACATTGCCCAGCTGAGCCGTGCAATCATCAGAGGCTTTTTTTTTTATTTTTGAAAGCATTTTTTCTACAACTTCTTTGGCCAAAAAAATGCTTTCAAAAGTAAAAAAAAAAAGCCTCTGATGATCACACAACTCAGCTGGGATCATTAGAGGCTTTTAAAAGCATTTTTCCTACAACCTCTTTGGCCGAAGAGGTTATAGAAAAAATCTTTTTAAAAGGGAAAAAAGCCTCTGCCGATCGGGCAAGTCAGCTGGGATCGTCAGAGGGTTTTTTTAAAAAAGGAAAGCCTCCGCCGATCAGGCAAGTCAGCTGGGATCGTCAGAGGCTTTAAAAGCATTTTTTTTACATGCTTCAGCCGAAGAGGTTGTAGAAAAAATGGTTTTAAAAGTAAAAAAAGGAAAAAGTTGGCCACACCCACTCAGTCATATTACCCCACCACCCCCAAGCCACACCCACAGAACCGGTAGTAACAAATTTTACATTTCACCACTGGCTGAGATTGTGTGGCACTCGTACAAAGAGACTCATTTAAAGCAAATATTGAACTATGTATGGTGGAGTTGGCCAGGAACACCCTTGAAGGAGGAATTATAACCATATTATACGCACCAACATGAACTGTCTGTAATTAAGGGATTAAGGGTGTCTGTTAAAGTGGAAAGGATGGTTATAACCCTCCCCCCCCCAAGATTAAGATGTGAAGTGCTGGAAGTCTTGCGTGTGGGACATTCTAGAATAGTCAGGATGAAGGTGTTGGCGAAGAGCCATGTCTGGTGGCCTAACATAGACTGGGATATAGAGGAATGGGTCACCACCTGCACACCTTGCCAGGACTCCAGACCAGCACTCCTCTCTGCCCCGGCTAAGGAATGGGAAACACCAAAAGCACCATGGTCCTGGGTGCATATAGATTTTGCGGGCCAATAAAGGGCCAAACATTCCTGATTGTGGTAGACACCTATTCGAAATGGCTAGAGATATTTCTCATGCAATCAACCACAGCAGATGCAGTCATCTGAGTATTACAGAGACTGTTTGCCACACACAATCTCCCCAATGTGTTAGTCTCAGACAATGGTCCACAGTTTACGGCTAATCAGTTTGAAATTTTCTTAGCCGAGTTCGGAATCAGGCATGCCCTCATCGTAATGGGCAAGCCAAATGGATGATCAGATCTGCTAAAGAAGCCCTATCATGAATGGGTCTGGGAGATTGGCAAACCCGAATTGATAAATTCCTTTTAGTTCAACATATCACCCCTAGCGCCACCACAAATAGAAGCCCTTCTGAGTTACTCATGGGGAGGAGGATCCAATCTCAATTGGACCAATTACATCCAAATTATATATCATAAACTCCCCCAACTCAACCAGGAAAATTAGATCATGCAACATAGGGGCCCGAGTATACGCCCACAATTATGCTGGGGGTGCCCTCTGGGTTTTTGAAAAGGTAGTAGAAATAACAGGTCCTCGCTCCTACAAAGTTGAGCTGGAGGATGGCAGACTGTGGTGATGGCACTTGGACCAACTCCGAGGCCATCTTGACCACTCAGTGCTAAGGCATCCAGAAGTAGCTCAACCTAACAAAAAACTAATCCCTACAGACCCTAGCCAACAACATGAACAATTGTCTATCTCTTCCTCAAACCCAATTGTACAGCAGAATCACTCACCTGAAGAACCAAGACTCCAGCGGAGGCTTCTGGAGGGGTTGGGCCTAGAGAAACCAACCATGCCTCACGATGTAATTTCCCAAACTTCTTTTTATTTTTTTAAAAAATTAGAGCTCAATATTGATTTCTCTTAACTTCCTGTTAAATTATTTGTGTATGAATGAAATTCAAATATAATTCAAAAACATGGGCATCTACAAAACCAATGTATTGGTGAAAGAGAATTAATATATGGAACTTTTTTATTTTTGAAAGGGAACTATTATAGCAACTGGCCACATCATATTATATACTATTTGTACCCTTAGAGTCAGGCAGTCTCTTCTATGACCTGATTTGGTTGTTGTGGAAAGGCAGCAAATTCTTAATTTTTTCCCCCATTTATTATTGTTGATATATCTTTATTGCTGGGGCGGCGGCGGTGGGGAGAGAGAACAGTTGTGGGATTCTATGTTGTAAAGTTCTGAAATAACCTCAGTTGTCTTGAATTCTGCGGATTTTGGAAACAAAATGTTTGGGGGCAACCATGTTGGAATGGAATAACATTTTCAGATGAAAGTATTTCTCCTTTTTCTACTCCTCCCAAAGGGTTTTTATCCTGCAGGATCCAATCTGGGTCAGTCACTGGGACCTGAGGTTTAGTCTTCCGAGCTTTTGGACTCATGCTGGAGCCCATCCTCAGGGAACTTCTCTCTAGCTGAATGTGTCTGTACTTATCCCCTTATCCTTTTAGACATAAAATTGATGAAATATTGATGGCCTAATAAAGTGAAAGCATTTGTAGGTGTGCTTTGATATAGACCCCTTCTTCCACATCTATCTTTAATGTATTGCCAAAAGAAACTTTTGCTTTTTCTACAGAGATTATTCGTCTCCTGTCTGTGTTAACATGATTTTACAGCTGACTGAGCTCTCCCCTCTGACCTTCCCTTTCCTGGGAACAAGGGCCATCTTAATTGCCAATAGAGATGGTAAGATCTGTTGACCGGAGATTAGCAGCAGTTAGCTAATTAGTATTTAAATGTTCACTAATGTTGCAATGAGTTTGTCAGCTACAATCTTATTTAAAAGAAGTCCAAATGTCTGTTCCTTTTTAATGGATTCATTTATTTCAATTTGCATTTTAAAAAAGGAAAGACACATTACATTTCTTTTCAGGGATATTGTAAAAAAAGGGGGGGGGAGGGGGAGAGACCTGGCTGCATTATTTGTTTGTTTGTTTATAATGCTATAAAGTATTACAGACATTTTAAAATATTTTACATAATTATAAATTAAGATCATCAGTGCCATATAAGTGGCATTCAACTATAAGGATGTTATAGATATAGAAATCATGGAGCTGCATAAAAATAACTTATGACTTTGATTCAAATCAAAGTCCCATTGGGTTCTTATGAGATTTATTCCTTTATTGAGTTTATACCCCAAGAACATATCATGTTGTTAGCAGCAATATTGCCTAATCCAATTCCCAAACTTTGTTTATCTAAGGGACATCTGATAACATAACACCTCATTTAGAATCCTTTTTCTGTTTTGAGAAGTTGAAGAAGTGACTTGTTTCTTTAATCCTCTTTTTTTAAAAGATGCTTATAAATAAAAAAAAATCATACATTTTGATTCTGAAAAATTGATGCTTTGGTAAGCTTTCAGAAAAGTATTCAGAGGGCAGAATGGATTTTTACAGTCATTAAACAGCCATTTGCAGTCTGTCTGTCTTCTACTTTCTTTAAACTGTTTACTTTGTTACCAAAGACTTAAGTGACAGGTGTTCTAAGAAAACCCAACAATAATCAACATCACAGCCATAACCAGGGCTGGATTTAGATGAAAAGAGGCCCTAGGCTATTCCACTTATGAGGCCCTTTCACCAGTGGTGGGATTCAATTTTTTTAACAACAGGTTCTGTAGGCGTGGCTTAGTTGGGGGTGTGGCTTGGCAATCATGTGACTGGGTGGGCGTGGCTAGCTGGTCACGTGACTGTGTAGGCGTGGGTAGCTCATCATGTGACCGGGTGGGCATGGCTATGTGCATAGGGACTACTCAAAGGGCTGAAAAACGTCATTTCTGACTGGGCCTCGCACTTTTGACCGGTCCTCACACTTATGACCATCCTCACATTTATGCCCATGCAGCTTTCTTAACAACCATGTCACTCATTTCACAACTGCTTCTCTTCACCATGGTGACAAGATAGGGCAAAATCGTAAGATGTGAGGACAGTCGTAAGTTTGAGGACTGGTCAAAAGGGCGAGGACCAGTCAAAAATAACTTTTTCAGCCCTCTGAGTAGTCCATATGCATAAAAGGATACAGCAATATAGAGGGATGAAGGGAGGGAAGGGAAATTAGAGTAGGAGTGAGGGTAAGAGAGGGAGGAAGAGAGGAGGAGAAGGAGAAAGGAAGAGGAAGTAGGGAGGAGAAGAAGAGGGGGAGGAAGAGAAAGTAAGAAGGAAAGAATAAAAAAGATGAAAGGGAAGAAAGCCAACCCCAAACAAATATAAAGATATTAAGATCAAGAATGAATTGTTAAACTTTAAAGAATAAAAGAGAACAAATATGAATAAATAACAATAATTAGAAACACACATACAAACATACAATGTATTTTCTTTGAACAGAGTATTTGGCCGGTTCACAAATTTAAACAGTGTTTAGTCATTTCAATTAAATTTACAATTTCTATATTTCCTTTTTGCCATATTTATTCCTCATCTATTTTGTAAAAAACCAATATTACCCTTCATCCTCATCTCTAATCTTAATCAAATTCAATTTTTCCCTTCTATTCTATATTATACACCTTCCCATTGTCATCTATTTTTATATCCATCCTCACATTGGTTAATTATGTAATATTAGTTGTTTAATAGAAATTCAACATTTTAATATAAATCAATTAGTTATATAACTACCTTTTTGTATATTAATCAATATGAACATGAATATTCCAATTATTTCCATGCAATCCAATTTCTTACAAATCAATTAATTATATTTACCAATAATAATAAACCAAATAATTTCCCCCATATATTCCTCCAAACCACAACTTAACCATTTCTGCTTTCAGAAATATACAATTAATAGTAACTCAATTATTACAATTCCCTAGTTAAATAGAGCTTTTTTTCTTTTGTGTTTTAAAATCCTGAACTCTCCTCTTTTTCCCTAAATTTCCCATTGTTTGCACCTACCTTTTTTGATGAGGAAAAAGAAAAGAATTCTGCCTGCCTAATTTTCCAACCTTGCAGCAACAGCAAAGCAGTTTCAGTTTCGTTTCTCAGCATAGTTAGGGGGGAAAAAATCAGCACTCTTTGCAAGGAAGCAGACGAGCCCTGAGCAAAACAGCTGAGATAAATCAGCTGAGAGCCGGGAGGCCAATTAGCCTATGCTGAAGCTCCGTTGGCCAATAAAATTACAAAAAAAAACACCGAACCCTTTGTTAAATTGCTGGCTCCCCCGTCCCTCGCCCACCACTATTTATTGGCAATAAATAGTGGTGCGGAGGGGCGGGGCAAGCCAGCAATTTAACAAAGGGTTCCGCTGCACCACTGGCTCTAGGGCGGCCCTTTGAAGCCCCGCGGCAAGAATTTGAAGTTTTTTTTTCCTCTAGCCATCTAGCAGCAATAGATGAGGAGTGGGCGGGGTAAGCGAACGGCCGGCGATCCAACAGAGCAGAGAGTGAGGGTGAGTGAAGGCATGGAAGCTGCCTTCTCCATCCTGCTCTCCTGCATCCGGAGCCGGTGGGAAACCATGGGGCAGCCCACGTGGATCCCAGGCAGCGGAACTCAGGCTAGGGAAGGGGTGGGCAATTGTGGCTTTTTTACAACCTGTGGCCTTCAACTCCCAGAATTCCTGAGACAGCCAAGCTGTCTCAGGAGTCCACAGGTTGTAAAAGAGCCACAATTGCCTACCCCTGGCTACGGTAGGCTGGCGCCGCGCGGGTGGGAGGCGGGGCGGGCGAGCCAGCAGTTTAACAAAGGGTTGGGCCGAACCCCCTAGAACCCCCAGAATCCCACCACTGTGTAGGCCCCTCTTGATCTTGAGGCCCTAGGCTGAAGCCTAGTTAGCCTATAGGAAAATCCGGCCCTGGCCATAACTGTTATTGTTCCTAGGAAGACTCCTACATTTACAGGAATTTCTCCCATTTCACATTGAAATATATCTTGTTTACCATTGTATGTGTCATTGAACTGGGTTTGACTCCTGATAGCTGCATTGGCAAATGCTTACCATCTTGATATATTTTCAAAAATGGCTTCCAGGGAGATTTTAGTAATCTCTTTGATCCTGCCCAACTGTTTTATCTGTTATCTTCTCTTCTCTGTTTTCACTCAGCATTGCACACATGATCATTGTGTTCTAAACCATCTTCCATTTGCATCACTGATCATAAGAGAGAAGTCAGTCTATCTTTGATTCACAACTGATCAAATATTTCTTGCATTTCATAGCATTTTTAGTAACCATAATTGATTACACAATTGAAAGATGCCTATATTTTTCTCTCACACACTTGTTTCTCAGTGTTCAACTTTCACTGGAAAGGCCATTTCTTTCGCTGTTCCTATTTTTACTGTTATTGAAATGTCCTTATTATCATGTAAGAAAAATATGCAGATTCTGCAGCCTAATAGTCTTGCAGGCCCATGACAATCCTGAATAGTATGTATTTATTTCTCCTATTTGTCATGCCTAAATATAAAGGCAGCAAAAACCATAATATTGCCTCTTCATTTTACTCCCATTCCACATCATTTAACCTACATATGAAAGATGCATGATTCCCTGATTTTCATGTCAGTTTTGCCTCATCTTACACAGCAAGTTACAGTTAAGACCACTGATTTCAATTGATTCTAGACTCTGCATGGATTGGTGTTTATGAGATTTGTTCACATCTGATTAATTGTAATTCAGCTCTCCTTCAGAATATAGCCACATTGTAGATGTAAATACACATACAGAAATCAACCTGGCAATTAACTTAAATAAAATGATCATATCTGAACCTCTCAGAGCAATCCAACTTTACAAAAAAAAAAAAAAAAAAAAAACCCACCTCCAAATCAATATTTTTTATGTTCTGCAGCAAAACTTAGAAAAACGCATTGCCAATCTACTAAGCATTACAATCTATGAATTTAGTTAGTCTTAGTAAAGTGATGTATAGAATAACAAGTTTCCTTGTTTTCTGTGACTGATTTCTAGGATCTTACACAATAACTCCAAACACAGGATGCAGTGAACCAATGCTCTTTATTGATCAATGTTTCTATTACAGGTATTTAGCTGGAAGTGGCCCCTGGACTCCTGGACCATGTCTTAAGTACCTGGGAGGTGGTGCTAAGGTAAGGAGGGGTCAGGGGAGGATCTAGGTGGATGTAGAGTTAACCCTTATCATACCTGGGATGGTGAATGGTGGGCATTTATACATAACAAATCCCCCTCTAAATGCCCAACAGTTGGACCTGCTTGCGTGTTCTGTACCCGTACCCCTAATTTAGTCGTGAGGTAGGCATGTTGTTTGCTGGGTAGAGGTTTGGTCAGGATGTCTGCGGCTTGCTCGGCAGTCTCACAATGTACAGCCTTAATAAAACCAATGTTCGTTAATTCTCTGACATGTTTGTGCTTAATGTCTATATGTCTGGACCTTTGGCCTACTGCTTCTGCCATGGATATGTCTATGGCTGCTTTGTTGTCCTCATGTATTACTATCGAGTAGGCCGGTTTGGTCCATATGCTGGTAAGAAGATCGTCAAACCATGTCAGATTATTGGCTGCTTTGGAGAGGCAGATGTACTCTGCCTCAGCTGTGGAGGTGGCTACCAGGTTTTGTTTTCCGGTGTACCAGTGTACTGGGCAGCCGTTAATGAGGAATACGTATCCGAATGTGCTCTTTCTACTTTTTGTGTCGCCTGCCCAGTCAGCGTCTGCATAGGAGGTTAGGATGGGTTCTTTGGACACCTCTGGTTCTAGGTTCAGGCATGCGTCCATGCTGTGTTTTAGATATCTGAGCACACATTTTACCCCCTCCCAGTGATACATCTTTTCTTGGTGAAAAAGCATAGGTCGGCGGAGGTGGCTGTGAACCCCATGTCCTTAAGGATCTTCGCTAGGCACTCGTACCACCTCTTACCAGACTGTTTTAACCCATACAGACTTTTGTTCAGCAACCATGTGTCCTCCCCTTGTGTGTTTCTCCCTGGGGGTGCCCTGACAAAGATCTCCTTGTCTAGCTTAGCGTGGAGGTAGGCTGTCTGCACGTCGAATTGGTAGACTTCTAACCCTAGGATTGTGGCTATTACTAGAGCACTTTTTACACTCTCTGCCCTGACCGTGGGTGAGTACGTGTCAGTGTAGTCCTCCGGGTATTTCTGGGCAAACCCTTGTGCTACTAGCCTAGCTTTGTACAGTTTCTTATTGTCCTCTAGCTCTTTGACTTTGAAAACCCATTTAGTCCCAATGGCTACTTTGTTCTCTGGCACTCTGGATGGGGTATACACGTTCAACTCCCTCAGGCTGTTCATCTCCTTATCTATGGCCTCCTCCCATCTGTCCCTTTCCTTTCGTGGTAACTCAAGGATGTCCTCGTAGGAGTTGGGTGTTGTGGTGCCTGTGTGTATTGAGAATATGTAATCGTCGAATCTCTTAGGTAGTTTGTTTCTGTTGTGTCTTATGGGCCTGCTGGGTATCGTTTCTGAGTCGTGTATGTGTTGGGCCTCCCTCTCAGTGAGTGCATCTACTTTTACCTTTAGGATGGGGTGGTTCTCTTTCCATTCTTTGGTGTTTACCCTTTTGTGTTTGGGTTTTTGTTTCTCATGTGTCTCGCTTTCGGTTGTGTCTGGTTTGTTATTGGTCCTAGCATTGTCATCAGTTTCTTGCCCGGGCAGTACCTCATTGAGGTGTATTCTTGACCAGTTTGTGTTCTCGTGGAACACAACTAATCTGGACACAACAAATCTGTTGTCTTTGTCAATGAACCTGTAACCTTTGGTTCCGGACTCATATCCCATGAATCTTAGTCTCCTTGACACTTTGTCCCCTTTTCTCCTTAACTGTTTGGGTATGTGTACATCTGCAGTTACCCCAAATATGTGCAGGTGTGCTATCTGAGGCTTCCTATTGTACATGACCTCGTAGGGAGTTTTGTTCACTACGCTTGACCATATTCTGTTCAGTGTGTAGTTTGAATATGTGAGTGCCTCTGCCCAGAAGTGTTGCCCTAGTCCGGAGTCTTCTAAGATGCACCTTACCATTGTTTGTAATACGCCGTTTTTGTGTTCTGATACTCCATTTTGAAATGGCGAAAACGGAGAAGAGGAGAAGTGTAGTATCCCGTGCTTCTTTGTCCAATTGGAGAAGTCCCTAGATAGGAACTCTGAGCCCCTATCTGTCATGATTTGTTTTATTTTTACGTTATGTTGAGTTTCTACCCTTTTGTAGAACTCTTTAAATTTTTGGAACACCTCACTTTTGTGGTTGAGGGTGTATACAAATCCGTAACAGCTATAGTCATCGACTATGGTTAGGAAGAACCTCTTCTTGTATTTAATAGAGGGTCTCATGGGTCCCACCACATCCATGTGAACTAATTGGAATATTGAGTTGGTGGTGCGGGAGGCCTTCTTGGGCCTTGGTTTGGTTTTGATTTTTGAACATTTACACACAGAACACTCCAAATAATTTTTACAGTTCTTTAATGGCAAGCCATTTGAGCATTCATTCATCTTTTGTACCGTTGGAAAACTAGCGTGGCCTAATTTTCTGTGTAGTAAGTGGGCGCACCCATCATGAATGGGTTTGCCAATATGTTGTTTCCCTTTGTGTGTTGTGTTTGTGGTGGGTTTGCCTCCTGCAGTGTGTTCTCCTTCACCCCCTCTATTTTCTGTGGGCGTGCTTGTCCCTTTCTCGTTACTTTCTGAGTTAGTGTTTGAGTGCTCTTGGGGCACTAAGTAGGTGTGTCCCCCTTCTATGATGATCTTTCCTATGCTTCTCTTTCCTTTGGTCATATATGCTTTCCCTTCCCTGAAGGTTGTCTCAATGCCCAAGTCTTTACTTAGTTTGAGTGTTGCTAATATATTGTGGGGTATTTCTGGGATGAATAGTACCCCCTCTATCTTCCCTATTCCATCTATGTGTGCGCTCCTTTCTCCTTTCACCAATACCTTGTTCTGGTTGGCTACATTGATGTGGTATTCCTTAGGCGTGAATGCCTCCAGTATGTTCCTATTGTTGGTGGTGTGGTTGGTGGCTCCTGAGTCAATGAGCCATGTGTTCTTTCCTTTTGCCTGGGTGTTTGGGTGTTGGTGGTCTCTAAGTTTGTATAGTGACCCAGTCTGACTATCCTTGGAGCTATCCCTATATCCTCTCCTGTCCCTGGGATTGGGTGAGTCCCTGCGCCCGAACCTGCTTTCTGGGGAGCGCCTGTCTGAGTAACCTGGTTTGCGGCCTTGCCTTTCCCTACGCTAGCTGTGGTCCCTGTCCCTCTGGTTTCTGGGGCAATCTCTCCTATAGTGATTCCTAGACCCACAGTTAAAACATTCTGGCTTATCTTGGTCCCTGGTCTGGAAGTCTACCCTTTTTGTTGGTCTGCTCTCCCTGAGGCTTGATGAGTGTTCCCTTCTCAGGCTGTCCTCCACAATCAGCCTGTTGGATAATGTCTCTAAAGAGAGGTGCTCTATGTTGAGACTATCCAGTTGCATGATAAAGTTCTCCCAACTGGGGTTTAGGGAGTTTATTATGATGCTTTTCATGATATTATCAGAAATGGTTTCCCCCCTTTGTATGAGTTCTGCCCTGGTGGTGTTTAGCTTGAGTATATGTTCCCCCATGGGTGTCCCTGCCTTATGCCTGGCTGAGTAAAATTCCCTGGATATTTTGGTTGTAGTGGCTGCATTCTTACTGTAAAATAAATTAAGTATTTTTTGTAGTATCTCTGCCACGGTTAAGTGGCGGCCAAGACTGGGGCAAATACTGGGTGACAAGCTAGACATTAATAGATAGTAAGCCCTGTGGTGCAAACAGTCAATCTCAAAAGTCCATGGCTTCTTGGGTGGGTCATCAAATAAGTACAACATATTTTCTTTCAGAAAAGCAATCTGTAGTTGGTGGTACCACTCCAAAAGATTGGCCCCATCTAATTTCAATTTGTAATTGTCAGCAGTAAAAGTTATGTTACTTACAGTCTGGTGCTGTCCATGGTTCTTTATGTGAGTGAACTCGCAATATGCTGGGGGAATGCTTGTTGCCAGTCTGAACTGACTTATCTCTATGTTCCTTGTACTTATCTCTATGTTCCTTGTACGTATCTCTGTGTTCCTTGTACTTATCTCTATGTTCCTCTCTCTTCCTGTAGGTGGCGACTGGGCATGTGCGAGGCTCATTTCGCGCCAGAGGTCGTCTGGTGAGGAGCTCCTTGTTGCTGCTCTCAGGCCTAGGCCTATTCTGGACCTTAAATGTTTGAACCATTTTGTAGTTTATAGAATGTTCAAAATGCAATCGTTACGTTCGATCTTAGAGGGCGTTCAGAGGGGCGATCTCCTCTGTTCAATTGATTTAACAGAAGCATACCTTCATGTGCCCATTCGACCTTACCATAGAAAATTTTTGCGTTTCTGCTATGCAGGGAGCCATTTTCAGTATACGGCTTTGCCCTTTGGTCTTTCCTCAGCTCCCCGTAGTTTCACCAAGTTATTGGCGGCTTTAGCCACCTCTCTTAGGCTTAGGTCTATCCATCTCCAGTGTTATCTGGATGACATCCTTATCATGTCCACTTCTACATCTCAAGCCTCTTCAGACCTTCGCCTCACCATTCAGACCCTAGCTGCCCATGGTTTTTCCATTAACGTGGTAAAGAGCCATCTCATCCCTTCTACTAGAATCAGCCACCTGGGGGTGGTCATTGATTCTGTCGAGGGCAAGGTCTATTTATCCAGGGAACACCAAGAGGGGCTGAGGGCTCTAGTGGCTCAAGTCATACGGGAAAAGCATGCTTCCCCCTTACTTCTATCTAAATTATTAGGGAAGATGGTTTTGGCCATTGATATTGTTCCCTGGGCCAGATTGCACCTGAGAGACTTTCAGTGGTTTCTTTTGCCTTTGCAGAAGGCGGGGAAGGGCACCTCGTCGACCAGAATTTCCATTCCCAGGGAGGTGATAGCATCCCTTTGATGGTGGCACTCCACGGCCATTTCCAAGTGCTGTCTTTTCCTGGACCGTCGCTGGGTTGTTGTCACCTCAGATGCCAGCAAGTTCGGCTGGGGCACTCACTGCGATGCACAGGTGGCTCAAAGCACGTGGTTGACCACTGAAGCCTCCCGCAGTATAAACTGGCTAGAACTCCGAGCTGTCATTCTTGCGCTCCGGGCCTTTCGTCATTTGGTGGCTGGAGCTCACGTGTTGGTTCTCGCTGACAACGTTTCAACAAAGGCCCACATAAATCGCCAGGGGGGCACCAGGTCCCGGTTGCTGATGTTGGAAGCCAGACAACTTTGTCTTTGGTCAGAACGCCATTTGCTCTCCCTGAAGGCGGAATACATTTCGGGAGAGGCAAACGTACGGGCGGATTGGCTCAGTCACCAGTTGATAGACCATTCCGAGTGGCATCTGAATCCCAGTATCTTCCATATGTTAATGAGTGACTTCGGCAATCCAGTCGTGGACCTATTCGCTTCAGCACAGAATGCACAGCTTCCCAGATTTTTCTCCCGTTTCCGGACACCTCAGGTGGAGGCAGTGGATGCTCTGCGCTCCCCGTGGCCTCCGGGTCTTCTTTTCGCATTCCCGCCAATTCCCCTCCTGCCGAGGGTCCTCTGAAAGATTGTTCTGGAAAGGGCGGAGATCATTCTCATAGCCCCTCATTGGCCATGGAGGTCGTGGTTCGCCGACCTCATGAACTTATCAGTGGCTCCTCCTTGGACGCTTCCGTGCCCCTCCGATTGCCTCAGTCAGGGGCAGATTCTTCATCCGGACCCTCTGTGGCTGCGACTGACCGCTTGGAGGTTGAGCGGAGCGCTCTTCAACGAGACAACGTCCCTCCTTTGGTAATTCGAACTATCCAAGCCTCTCACCGCCCCTCCACGAATTGAATCTATTCGGCAACGTGGCGAGCCTTTTGTACTTGGTGCTCCTCCTAGGGCATCTCTCCACTGGAAGCTTCAGTCATACAGATCCTGAGATTTCTTCAGGCGGGGTTGGACAAAGGGCTCTCGCCCAATACCTTACGGAAGCAGGTGGCAGTGATTTTGTCTGTTTTGACTTACAACTCTCTCCAACCTTTGTCGCACCAGCCGCTTATACGAAGATTCCTATGGGGGGCCACCAACTTGTGTCCCCCAGTTCTTCATAGATATCCCACTTGGGACCTTTCGTTGGTCTTAAACTCTCTTACTGGACCACTGTATGAACCATTGCAAACAACCAGTTTACATCTTTTGTCATGCAAAGTAGCTTTCCTGTTGGCGATAATGTCTGCTCGACGTATTTCGGAGATCGCTGCACTCTCTATGAGGAACGATTTGTGTATCTTTCATGTGGACCAGGTTGTCCTTAGGCTTGACCCCACATTTGTGCCTAAGATTAACTCTCCTTTTCACCATTTACAGGAACTGGTTCTTCCAGATTTCTGCCCTCACCCATCTCATCCATTGGAACGTTGATGGCACATGCTAGATGTCCGGAGGGCTCTTAGGATCTACTTGAAATGGACTGCGGACATTCGTCGGTCTGAGTCTTTATTTGTGTCTTTTCTCCCTGCATCGCTAGGTTCCAAGGTGTCGTCATCGACCATTGGCCGTTGGATCCGGTGCACGATTGCTACAGCATACGAACTTCGCTCCTTACCGCCTCCTGACATGGTGACGGCTCACTCGACGAGAAGTGCTTCGACCTCAGCGGCCTGGGCCACGCAGGCTTCGCTTCTCGAAATCTGCAGGGCAGCTACCTGGACCTCTCCTTCCCCCTTTATTCATCATTATAAGATAGACAAATTTGCTTCTGCAGAGGCTGCCTTCGGAAGGAGAGTTCTCCAGGGAGTTTTGGGGGACGGAGATTTGCTTGCTCAGACAGTTCCCTCCCTAGACGTTAATCTTGGGTATGTCCCACTTCTGGCTGCTGTCTCCACCCCACAATAGAGAAGGGGCATTGGTCCTACCTGACACGCACCTTCTCGTTGGGTGGAGACAGCAGCCAGTCCCACCCTGTCAGTCTGGGCATTAATGTGTTTATTCTTCTGGTTTTTTCCACATGTCAAGCCTGTCTTCATCCTTCACAAAGCTGGGAGCCCCTAGCAATGGGGGCGGGGTTTAGCTTGACAGGCTCAGTCCTTCATCTGATTGCACAAGCTGAACTCACTTCTGGCTGCTGTCTCCACCCAATGAGAAGGTGCGTGTCAGGTAGAACCAACGCCCCATCTAAGCACAGTAATTGTGCACAATCCCTCATTGTGCTCCAAAGATCAGATCATAGAATGTAGAATATAGAATAATAGAATTGGAAGGGTTTTGGAGGTCTTCTAGTCCAAACCCCTGCTCAAGCAAGAGATCTTACACCATTCTAGACAAATGGCTTTCTGGTCTCTTGTTGAAAACTTCCAATGACTTCTGGAGATAACGCATTCCATTGATTAATTGTTTTCACTGTTAGGAAATCTTTTCTTAATTCTAGGTTAGATTTCTCTTTAATAATCTCCTAACCATTACTTCCTATTCTGCCCTCAGGAGCTTTGGAGAATCAATAAAGGAAAATATTTGTAGCTCAGAGTTGAAATGGAGGTCATTTATGCCTCTGAGCTTGGTTGTTTTCTTGCAGACATTTCATTACCCAAACTAGATAACATCATCAGTGTTATCATCAGCTCTGGAGAATAGATCAATTCATTCTTCTCTGTGACAGCCCCTCAAGTATTGAAAGACTGCTATCATATCACCCTTAGTCCTTCTCTTCATTAGACTAGACTCCCTCATTAGCCTCTAGACCCCTTATCATCTTTGTTGCTCTTTTCTGCATTCTTTCTAGGTCTCAGCATCTTTTCTGCATTATGGTGAGAAAAATTGAACATAATATTCCAAGTGTAGTCTCACCAGTGGAGTATAAAGTGCAGCCTTTTTTTTTTCTTATCTTTTTATAAAGATTGGTGAGCAATGTTAATAGTTTGGGTCTTGAATGGTGAAAGTAAAGAAATTGAGATTGTTGTGGAAAAGAAAATGAATACTTAGAAAATGGATGTTTGGAAGGAGAATAATGAGACCTTTCCTGGTGTTTAAGAATAAGAGTTCTACTAAACTACTTGAGACTGAGTGAAAGCAGAGGTTTTGGGGGGACAAGGGTAATGAATTTGATTTTTGTGGGGATAAGGTACAGGATTTGGATAATGAGGTGGGTTGGATATGATATATTTGAGTGAGGAGGCTTAGCTGGACTGTGGATGAATGTATGTGGTTGAGTGCATAGGAAGAGTTGATAATATGGAATTGGTGGGGAAATTTTGGAGGAATTAGTTATGGACTTAGAGACTAGTGAATAGTGTTCTATGGTAATGACTAGAGGGAGATTTGAGGGGAAGAACTGGACATAACATTACAAAAGGACAACTAGCAATTATGTTTTTACTTCTGATCCAGTTTATGCCCAAGGTTAACTTTAGGGGGGGCCCTATCCAGAATAAGACTCTATATGTTCATTATATGATGGTAGATGAACACCATTGCAGACATGGCATGTCTTACTAAAAGTTGGTTGGGAGTAATAATGTTGCCTTCCTTGTTTTAGATTCCTCAGTAGCCTAGGCACCAGAATTGGAATTATAATGATTATTCATAACACCTTTGCAATGACTATATGCACTGCTCTAACTGTACTTGGCATCAATGCCTTTATATAAGATAAGAGTCAGGACAAGATAGAACTTCTGTTAGTAAATCATCCACAGCCTGAGTTCCTTATCATTTACCACTGCAAAGCTGGTAGTAGGACTTCCCAGGCTTTAACGTTAGGGATTTCAGTGTCCTTGCCATTGATCTAATGATGGATTTCATGACCTCCAAGTTGAGGTTGTCTTAGCTCAAATCCTTGCAGCAAATGGTGTGTGTCAGGGGTGGGTTCTACTTACCTTTACTACCGGTTCGCAATGGGATCGCTCGCATTCGCCTTGCTTCTGCACATGCGCAGATCGCTGATGACAACATCTGGGGCGGTGGGTGGGGCTTCCCGCCAGTTTTACTACTGGTTCTTGTGAACCGGTCTGAACCGGGGGCAACTCACCACTGGTGTGTGTAGGAACTGACACTGGAAGATATTGGTCATTTATTCTTTGCCAGTCTGAGGTTCACTGTTATGCACTGAATTGCTCCAGAAAATGAAGCAATGAATAGATGCCTAAAGTGATGGGAAACACAAAGAATAGGTACACACAGATACAAGCTTCATGCATATACCAAAAAGGTAAGAGTGAATAAGGGACAAAGCAAGATTTTCTATTTTTAATTGTAACCAACATAAGTTCTGTTTAGGATAATGAACATTCAATATTTCTCTGCCCTTATAGCAGAGGCAAACCAGTTTCTGTAAGACCAGTCACAGGATCATCTGCAGTCACTCAGATCCATTCTACATTAGACTCCAAATGGAGAGGTCTGACCAAGCTGGAAAGGCAAAGGCTGATGGTGTGGTCTAGGATGAGTTTTGCATGAGTTTTGGACGATTTGCATGGGTTCTCTGTACTAATAGTTCAAACAACAGCAACAGCAGATTTATATACCTCTTTACAGTGCTTTTACAGCCCTCTCTAAGTGTTTACAGAGTCAGCATATTGTCCCCAACAGTTTGGGTCCTCATTTTACCCACCTCAGTAGGATGGAAGGCTGAGTCAACCTTGAGCCTGGTGAGATTTGAACTGCCAAATTGTAGGCAGCTGGCAGTCAGCATTGCAGCTTGCAGTACTGCAACCTAACCACTGAGCCACTGCAGCTCATCCTGATTTATTAAGGTGGCTAGAGAGGTGACATGCAGTTGAGTTCATGCAATTGTATTGAGCTCCTTGAGGGGAGGGAATAATGCTATCAATCTTTAATGAGGCTGTGATGTGCCCTTTCCTCAGGAGTACATCTTTGGGCCTAACCATTTTAGACAATTAGTGTTTTGTCTCCAAGCTTCCGTTTTTAAGGGAAAGCTATTGAGAGAGCAGTTGTAGGATAGTTTCAAAGGATCCTGAAAAAGTGGATTATCTAGACCTGGGGTGTCAAACTCATATCATCACGTTGTTGTTAGGTGACATATTGCAGCTTTTCCCCACCTTTGGTTAAGCGGGGGTGGGGATGGCCAGCGTGTGATGCATCTGGCCCATGGACCACGAGTTTGACACCCTGATCTAGACCATTGTCAGTTAGGTTTTAGGCCAGGATTTTAGAAATAGAATAACAGAGTTGGAAGGGATCTTGCAGGTCTTCTAGTCCAACCCCCTGTTTAGGCAGGAAACCCTACACCACTTCAAACAAATGGTTTTCCAACATCTTCTTAAAAACTTTCAGTGTTGGAGCATTCACAACTTCTGGAAGCAAGTTGTTCCACTGATTAATTGTTTTAACTGTCAGGAAATTTCTCCTTAGTTCTAAATTGCTTCTCTTCTTGATTAGTTTCCACTCATTGCTTCTTGTCCTACCCTCAGTGCTTTGGAAAATAGCTTGACTCCCTCTTCTTTGTGGCAGCCCCTGAGATATTGGAACACTGCTATCATGTTTCCCCTAGTCCTTCTTTTCATTAAGCTAGACATATGAAGCCATTCTTCATATGTATAAGCCCCCAGTCCCCTAATCATCTTTGTTGCGCTTCTTTACACTATTTCTAGAGTCTCGACATCTTTTTTACATCGTGGCGACCAAAATTGGATGCAATATTCCAAGTGTGGCCTTACCAATGCATTATAAAGTGGTATTAACACTTCATGTGATCTTGATTCTATCCCTCTGTTTATGCAGCCTAGAACTGTGTTGGCTTTTTGGCAGCTGCTACACATTGCTGGCTCATATTTAAATGGTTATCCATTAGGACTCCAAGATCCCTGCACCCCACCCTCCCATGCCCAGCTGAGTTGCGCAATCATCAGAGGCTGTTTTTTTTACTTTTAAAAGCATTTTTTCTACAACCTCTTCGGCCCAAAAAATGCTTTTAAAAGTAAAAAAAAAAAGCCTCTGAGGATCGCACAGTTCAGCTGCAATCGTCAGAGGCTTTTAAAAGCATTTTTTCTACAACTTCTTCACCACAATCTAATTAATTCATAATACAATATCATTTCACCCAGTTGTTACAATTTTCCTGATTAAATTTATTCATATTTCTAAAACTTATCGTTATATAAGCTCCAATGATGCAATTAAGAATATTCCAATCTAAACAGGAATTGAACTCTCTAGGAATACAAGGGGACTGGTGGACCTACTTACAGATTCAATCTAAATTTAAGAAAGATAGAGATGGGAAAGGCACACATGTGGACGTACAAGAATTAGACAAAATTTTGATGGGACAAGAAAAAGGCATGATTGCAAAAAGTTACCAATTATTAATGAGATTAGAGATAGGTGAGGCGATAATCAAAGATACAATGATCACCAGGGGGAAAAATTTCGGTTAGTCAATTCACTTAGACAAATGGCAAGGGATTTGGTGTGAGAATATGAAGTCTGTAGTATCCATGGCATATAAAGAGAATATCTATAAGATGATATACAGGTGGCAACTTTCCCCCAATAGATTGGCTAAAATGTTCACTGGACAATCAGCGGAATGTTGGAAATGTGGGCAGGAAAGAGGCAGCTATTATCATCAATGGTGGACATGCCCAGAAGCAGTTAAGTTTTGGGGAAGAATTAAAAAATGGCTTAATGAGATTGTAAACCAAAAGATTGATTGGGCACCAGAGACATGCTTGCTTGGCTCCAAACCGGATAATATAAAAAAAGACTTATGGTATTTAGCCCTACACATCATCACAGCGGCGAGATTGATATACGCACAATTTTGGAAAAATAAAAATATCCCATCGGAGGAAGCAACTATAAAAAAGATTTTGGACTGTGCGGAAGCAGATAAATTGACTAAAAAATTAAAAGAGAAAGATCTAACACAAACATGTTTATCCTGGGAAAAATTATATCTTGGTTAGCGAAGAGAAAGATACAACCCAATTGAAAAGAGGAAAAGTATTTATTGAAAAACCTATATTATATTAATAAAGTGAGGTCGGATAGACCTAATTGATGTATAAAGAGAGATAAGTCGTTCTATCTCCCTCGGAATATAATGTACTTGCAGATATATTTGTTATCTGTTATGTTGTCTTGTATGTTATTTATATGGTGTGTTGTTATTTTTTGTGGGTTTTTTTTTAATGGAAAATGTAAATAAAAATTATTTTTTTTAAAAAAAAAGAATATTCCAATTGTACAATTTCTCTAATTTTAGGTAAAACATATTTCTAAAACTTATTTCATTTCATTCATATATCCATATAGTTTTCCATTATTTTATATTACTTAATTAGTATCACAATTTCATCTTTTTTCTAACATTCATTACATCTATAAATCAGGGGTGAAATCTAAAATTTGTTACTACCAGTTCTGTGGGCGTGGCTTGGTGGTGGGGTTAATGTGACTGGGTGGGCGTGGACAACTTTTTTTTTTACTTTTTTTTACTTTTTTTTTATTGAAAAAGTTTTCAAATACAAGTTTTTCCCCCTTTCCCCCCCCTTCCCTAACCCCCCCCTCACCACCCATCCCCCCCTGTGACTTCTTCACAACAATAGGCTATTTCATAACTAATTACATACATAATATCTTTCCTTTCCCTTACTCCCTCCTCAGAATACTGACCCTTAGCATATTATTCTTATAACTCCCATTTTTACGATAATCTGCCCTTTTTCTCCTCCCCTAAACTTATAGTGTATTATTACAATTTAACATTTAATCTTTTATATATATTAATATGACATTTTAAAGCGGCCTTCTCCCTACATCCAAATTTAACATTTATTCAGTTCTATCCAATTCCTCCACCCCCCTAAATATATGACTTAAAGATCCTTTTTCTTAGACTAATCAATCAGTAAACTAACCTATTTCAACCCTTCAATTCCTACAAAATCATGCAATACAATTCTAATTATAATCCACTGCCCACTTAACTAAGATATACACATATCTATATATGCATTCCATTTTGTATAAAGAAAAAAGACAATAACTTTAAATTTATAATCCATATAATATCTTCTTTGGTGTCTTTCCACTGGATTGTTAAATCCATCACCCATAATAGGGTAAGATAACATGCTGGTGCAACAGTTTGTTCAAAATCTTCAATCATCTTCTGCCCCCATCAGTAGTAGATATCCTCGTATATATATAAAAGTAAAAACAACCGCCCGAGTGACATTATAATTATATCCATATAGTTATAGTTGTGGTGTTCATCAGGATTGTTGATTCCCATCCTCCTAATGGGTAACATCCAGATCTTCTGCATGCCCCAGCGTAACTCTCCTGCCTTGTAACTCAAAATAATTATAATATATTTACCAGTAAAAGAAATCCAGAGTAGATAATTCAAATCCAACAAGGTAAGGCTCTTTTCACATCCCAAAATCACGGCATTACAGAGATCTGCCACAATCCTCAGGATAGTATTAAACAATTGTTCGCCTCCACTATCTTTTCAGATATTCATTCATTTTTTAAAGTCCCTGGCTTCACTATTGCTTGGTTTAGAAACTGCTGTTTCTATGAGATCTATTTCTTTTCTTTTTCTTTTGCGGGTTGAATTTCCATCCTCGTTTCATGCCTACCAATTGTGTATCGGCTGATCGATTTTCATTCTGCTTTATGAGTTGATCTTGTTGGGTTAGTTTTGTCATGTCATCTTTCTTCTCCATCACTTGTATATCAACTGGTTGATTTGCGCACTTGTCTGTGACTTGGTGGTTCATCACATTGGAGTCGGATGACACTGCTCTCTTATTTATAGACAGTCCAGCTGGGGTATCCAGGGAGTCCAAAGACAATTTATCCACCACAGCCTCTGTAATTCGATATTTTCCTTTTGTTTCCAACTCCTTTTGCTTATCCTGTATTGTGCCTAAAGATGTTAAGTTCATTTTTAAATTTTTTTGATAAAATTCTTCCGCTTTTTCAACAGTGTTCAATTGATATCTTACTCCTTGGTGTCTCAATATTAAACCAACTGGGGCATCCCACCTAAATAGGATATTTCTTTTTTTTAACTCAGTCACTAGAAAGCCAAATTTCTTCCTCTCCATTAGCATCTTAGTCGGGAGCTCCTTAAAAATCCAAATCTTTCTTCCATGAAATTGCAAAGTAGAATTAAAAGAGTTCTGCACAATATTATTCCTAATTTCTTTATCTGTAAAATAGATCACCACATCTCTAGGCAATTGCCTTTGCTTTGCCAACCAGGAGTTTATTCTATAAATTCTATCAATCCTGCAAAACACTTCATCAGGTTGAACCTTTAAAATCCCAGCCAGAATTTCAGAAGATATTTTCCTTAAGTCATCTCTATTATTTTCCTGCAGACCTCTCAGTCTAATTGCATATTCTGTAAAATTATATTGAATCATTAAAACTTCTCTTTCAATCCTCTGTTGCACATTTTCTTCATTACCAGTCTTTTGGTCAACCTCCATTTTAGGTTTGTCTTCTGAGCTATTATCCTGAATGTTTATCAAATCCTTTTTAATTTTTTGAATCTTGTCATCCAAATTCTCCTCAGTTTCCTTCATTTTAGACTCTAATAATTTAGTCTTTGCATCCACCCGAATCAGAAAGTCTGATAAACCATTAGCTGTATTTAAAATCTTTCAATTCAAAAAGTCAAACTTTGATTTCACCAATTCACCAATTTCTTTAATTTCCTGCTTAAATTTTTCGAGTTGCTGGTTCACAATCTCATCCCTTCTTACAATCTCTTCAAGAAGAAATTCTATTATATTAAAATCAGGTTTCTGACACTGGAGAGTTACAACTTGTTGATGTAATTTATTAATGGGGGAAATTCCCCCCCCCCTGTTTGTCTAGCTGTGTAAGTCCCGATGCCATTTCCCACACAGACAAGATTTAGTGGAAAAGAGAGAGAAAAAAAAAAGGCTTGTTTCCAACCAAGATCAATATCAGATCCCCAGGAAAAAAAAAAAGAAAAAAAAAAGCAAGAGTGAGAGTGAGGTTTTGCCTCAATTACGGCCAGAAATATTCATTCCGCTACTTTGTAATAGAAAACGGAAGGACTTTCCCTTTTCAGCCTATCTTCAAGCCTCAGCAATCGCCATTTTAAAAAATCTTTTTTCCTTTCACTTCTTAAACAACTTCAGTAACTTTTCTAAAATAAGAAAAAAAATACTTGCGCCTCAGGGTCAGCGGTCCAGCTCACGTCTTCTTTAATTAGTTTAACAAGTTTACAGGCTTGCTTTTGCCACCTAGCTCTGCGTGTAGCAGAGATCTCCCAGAGCCCGGAGCATCAGCTGGGGATACGGGGAGTCTCTTCCGCTCCGTTCCAAAAGTAAAAAAAAAAAACTTTTGGGATTAGGCAGAGGATTCAACCCACCCCAGCCTGCTCTATCTCCGTTTCCTCATGGAAACGGAGTTTTTTCGAGCTGCCATTCCGCTATAAAGGCGGCTCTTTACAGGCAGTGGGTGCGACGATCCCAAAGGAGCGTCCAGCGGGGACAAACAGCAAACCGGAAGTGGCCTACTTTTTTTTACTTTTAAAAGAATTTAAAACCTTAAGAGGTTGCAGAAAAAAAATGCTTTTAAAAGCCTCTGACGATCAGGCAACTCAGCTGGGATTGCCAGAGGCTTTTAAAGGCATTTTTTTTTCTACAACCTCTTCGATTGAAGAGGTTGTAGAAAAAATGCTTTTAAAAGCCTCTGACGATCCCAGCTGAGCTGCACGATCATCAGAGACTTTTTTTTACTTTTAAAGGCATTTTTTAGGGCCAAAGAGGTTGTAGAAAAAATGCTTTTAAAAGCCTCTGACGATCCCAGCTGAGCTGCACGATCATCAGAGACTTTTTTTTTACTTTTAAAGGCATTTTTTAGGGCCAAAGAGGTTGTAGAAAAAATGCTTTTAAAAGTTAAAAAAACAGCCTCTGATGATCGTGTGGCTCAGCTGGGCATGGGGGGAGGGGGAACGGGACGCAGGGATTTTTGCTACCAGTTCTGCGAATCACCTGCTGCCATCGCTACCGGATTGGGTAATCCAGTCCGAACCAGGAGCATTTCACCTCTCCTATAAATCTTACTACAATTCATATTTCAATTCTAAATGTATACAACATATTCATCTTTCATTTCTTTCTCCCTTTCTATTTCTATTTTTTAATTTTTCTTTCCTCTTCTTTTCTTTTGTGCTTTAAAATCCTGAACTCTCCTATTTTGTCCTGTATTTCCCATTATTTCCCATCTCTTTTCTCTTTTTCTTATTTTTCTACTGTTAATCCCAGTGTAATCATTTTGTATTTTAAAATTGTGAGCTCCTATTTTGCCCTGTATTTCCCGTTGTTTTCCATCCCTTTCCCTCTTTCTTGTTTTTCCACTGTTAATCCCAGTGTAAACATTTACATTTTTTATATTCTTTCTATTCTACCCTCTTTTCCTTCTTTGTCTCTTTCCACCCTTTCTATTTTTTCCATTGTTAATCCCAATGTAATCTTTAAAGTTCTCCTTTTTATTGTTACTACCCACATAATCATTTAATTTTCCATAGTCAGTTTCTTTGTCTTTATCTTCTTCTTTATTGTCAATCTCTCTTTCTTGCTTCTCATTGGTTATTTCCTTGTCAGCTTGAGTGTACTCTAATACAATTTTTGAATCATCAGGTTTCAGTTTTCCATGCAATATTGTGACCATTTCCCTTACTTCCATTTTCAGTGATCGGTACATCATTTTCATCATTTCCTTAAGTTCCTACGCCATTTTGTACTTTCTGAGTTAATATTATTCCAATTTAAAGTTGCGTTGTAATCCTCCTTTTTTAATCATCAAAGTCAAGCTGCTTGCAGACAAACAAACCCTTCTTAGAAGTTCTTACAACTGTTATCACTATCAAAGTTCAAGATTTTTTCCAAAACAAAAATTCAGTGTTGTAATGATCTTATTTCTCCTGAAAATGTCTCTCTATAATCCACAATTCTAATCAGCAGCCTAAAAAGTAGCCATTTTGTTTGCAATCCACTTTAACAATCTTTCCTAAAAAAAACTTCTCTTCTTTTTTACCTTCATATACACCAAATCAATTGTCCAGTCCAAATTTACAAAGTCTGTTTTTCCCCTCTTTTTTTTGGTACAAAACTTCTATTGCAGGGCTTTAATTTTAGGTTTCTTTTTAGCTTTACTCCAACATTCAAAAAAGAAATCTGCTTATTTTCTTTCCAGTCCTCTACACAGTTATGGGTTTTTCTTCTAATTTTTAAAATTCTCCAAATATTTTTATCCAAAAGTCAATTTTCTTTTCAGGTTTTATCACTTTAAATTTCTGCTTTAGTCTTCTTCCTTCCTTTCCCCCATGCCATTAGCTGCTATTATTCCACTGGGGTTCTTTTGACAGAAGAGCCTGGTGGTGCAGTGGACTAAGTGCTGTTAAAGTAGCACTTAGTTGCCAGCTGTCTGCAATTACTGCAAGTTCAAATCTCACCAGGCTCAAGGTTGACTCAGCCTTCCATCCTTTCAAGGTAGGTAAAATGAGGACCCAGATTGTGGGGGCAATAAGCTGACTTTGTTTAAAAAAGAACACCGCTGGGGGGTGGGGCAAAAGCCCTACTAAGCAGGTATATACAAAAGTATGAAGGCTATTGCTTAATACATTGTAAGCCACCATGAGTGTCCGGAGAAGGGCGGCATATAAATCGAACTAATATTTATTTATTTATTTATTTATTTATTTAGATTTTTATACCGCCCTTCTCCTACTGGACTCAGGGCGGTGAACAGCCAAGAATAAAAACATCACATACAAAATTTGAAATTAATTTAAAAAGAATTAAACAAGTTTTGGCCCAATATAAAATTTAAAACACCCAACTAAAATCAATTAATAATTAAAAATGTCTAGCGGGTGGATGTCAAGCCAGCCCAGCTTGATGAAATAATAAAGTTTTAAGGGCATGGCAAAAAGAACAGAGATCTGGGATCCTAAGTATCTCTGGGGGCAGGTTGTTCCAAAGGACAGGTGCTGCCACAGAGAAGGCCCTCCCCCTGGGGGTCGCCAGCTGACATTGCCTGGCTGATGGCACCCTGACAAGTCCCTCTCTGTGGGAGCGTATTGGCCAGTGGGAGGCTATCAGTGGCAGAAATGGTCCTGTAAGTACCCAGGCCCTAAGCCATGGAGCGCTTTAAAGGTGGTAACCAACACCTTGAAGTGCACCCAGAAGACCACCGGGAGCCAATGCAGTTCGTGCAGGAGAGGTGTCACATGGGAGCACCCCATTGCTCCCATAATCCCCTGCGCGGCCGCATTCTGCACCAGTTGGAGCCTCCGGATGCTCCTCAAGGGGAGCCCCATATAAATAAATAAATAAATAAATAAATAAATAAATAAATAAACAAACAAACAAACAAACAAACAAATAAATAAATTTTTAAATCTTTCCTTTTTTTTTTTTTTTTTTTTTTGCCTATGAGCTGGCAATCACTTACCTGGCTTCATACTCCGTTCAAATAATCACTCCTGCTCAATACTTAGTCCAGTTGCCCCAACTTCTTGACGGTCACAATGGCCGCCACCCCTGCTGCTGAGTTGGAGAAAGTTTCCTCTGACCTTTGAGGAACTTGCCTGTTCCTCTTGGTCTTCCAAGGTGCCTCTCCTTCTTCTCCGTCCCTACGAGATGGTTACAGTCCGAAGACCCCTCGGCAGCGGCTTGTCAGCCCGGCATTTCACAGAGCTCGTCAGAGCCCACTATTTCCCCGACTGTCTCACCATGACGCTTCCAGTCGAATCCAGGTAAGACCATCTTTGATGGTGAGATCAAAGTGATATTTATGGTGAGATTTAACAGATTAACAGAGTTGGAAGGGATC